>WSYH01001923.1:0-33897 GCA_036426205.1 Ascaphus truei
GGGGGCTTCTTATTGATGAGGTCAGTAGTACTTTATTTATTTGAATATGCTAGTTAATGTGTTTAATAATGGGCAAATAATCTATTATCCCTATCTGGATAATAGTTATTTTGCACATTATTGTACTGTAGGTGTTGGGGGGTGTATGTATTGAATGTATAGGCCAGGTATATATTTTTTACGTTCAGGGTTTGTTCCGTGGTTCTGCGTGAGACCTCTGGAGACCACCTGCGGTCTCCTCGGGTATCTCACGGGTATCAGGCTGGTGGTTCCACGGGTGACACCTGCGGGGATGAAGCGGTGGCCTCACATCTGTGGGGGCACCGCGGACCCGTAGTCTGCGGGGATGAAGCGGTGGTCCCACATCCGTGGGGGCACCGTGGACCCATATGTGCGGGGATGAAGCGGTGGTCCCACATCCGTGGGGGCACCGCGGACCCATAGTGAGCACTCGTGAGTTCCCCAGACCCCCATGGGAACCACCCGAGGCCCCGCAGACACCTGTGGGTCTGACCCGGGGCTCCCAGACATTTGCGGGCCTACCGTGGGGACCCAATTGTGGCCCACGGTGTTCCAAGGAGACCAGCTGGGGGCCACGGCGCTTGGCGGGACCCACCAACAGGCCTCCAGAACCTGTTTGAAATGAGCTGCTGGTACCCTGTAGGTCTGTCAGGTGCCCCGCCAGCCCGCCGGGGACTCACGTGGGGCTGGGGTATAAACCCTGTATGTAAAAGGATAAATCATGTATTTATGGTGGGGCATAGGGGGTGGGTAATGTATTTAATAAATAGAATGATGCTTATTGTGGGGCTGTGTATTGTTTTTATTGTGGGTACTTGTTTTCCCCAACGATATGTGGGTAGGCCTCCCTTGTGGGTAGTGGGTGAGGGTGGTTAGGCCTCACGGGGTGGGGGGGTTAGTGTGGGAGGGTATGTAGGAGTCCGAGTGGTGGGTGAGGGTGGGTTAACCCCTTAATGACTGTAGCGGTTAATAACCGCTATGGTGATTAATGGGTTAGGGGACATTACATTGGATGTTTTCATTCTTGTGTCTGTTTTGCAGCAGCAGAGGGGGCATGGGCAGGATGAAGATGAGGATGGTCTTCATCGTGGCAGCTGGAAATGGGTGAGTGCTATATGTATTTAATGTATTTATTTTTGTTTATGTATTTTAAATACACAGGGGGTGTATGTTGTTTATTGCTATTTTTATTGGGGGCAAATGTCCCCAATAAACATGCTATTCTGCCTTAACCCCTTCATTGCCTTAGCGGCTATACGCTATGGCAATGAAGCAGCATTTATGTATTTTAATAATATTGTGCGGAAGCAGGGGGTCCCCTGAGATGAACCGCATTGATTTGTGGCTCAGAGACCCTCTGCTTCCCGAGTTACAGGCCCCGGTTTGGGGCATCGGTTACAGTGTCGTCGCCATATTTATAGCGGACACAGCGCAAATGGGGTGCTATAAAGATGGCGGCGACATTGCCACCCGATGACACATACCGGGGCCTGTAACTCGGGAAAAAGAGGGTCCCTGGTCCACAAAACAACGCGGTTCAGCTCAGGGGACCCCCTGCTCACAGTACACTATTATAAAAAATACATTCATGCTGCTTCGTTACCGTAGCACATAGCCGCAAAGGTAAGGAATAAGTGTTTATTTATATATGTGTTTTACTCATTGTGTAGATGTGCAGAGGGTCTCCGGAGCTGAACCACTTTGGTTTTAGGTCCGGGGACTCCCTGCTTCCCGAGATACAGTCCCCTTTAGGGGGTGCCGGTATCCCTCTGCTTTGTTTACATTCCGCGGTCACGTGATCGGGACCTTTAAATGCAGAGGGATACCGGCACCTCATAAAGGGGCCTGTATCTTGGGAAGCATGGGGTCCCCCGACCTGAAACCAATGCGGTTCAGCTCCGGAGACCCCCTGCACATGTACACTATGAATAAAAGTTGTTAATAAATACTTTATATTTTGCCGGTGTTTGCGCTGAGAGAGCGACTGGTCTCTCTCTGCTGCAAACACTTATCGGCAGAAACGGCCTATCGGCAGGTTATCGGGAGCCAGGCTGTTTCGGCACAGGCTCATCGGCAGTTTTGCTTTCGCAGTGATTCGGCAGGGATCGGCATGGATTCGGCCCTTACTGAATACTGCGAGGGCAATTCGCCAAAATAAGGCCTATCGGCAACCCTTGGCGATTGCACTTTTTCGGCGCTTACTGCATAGAGCCCTAACTAAGGACCTTGTTATTTGTAATGAAACAATTAGCAAGTATTGTATGCAACTAATATATTTTTACAGTCTCTCCATGCACAGGTCAAAACTGTACAGACTACTTACAGTATGAGAACCTGAAAGTGCACCTACTCAAGCCTGGAGACTGGGTGATGGTTAAATAGTTTAAAAGAAAGCACGAATTGCAGCCTAGGTGGAAGGGCCCATACCCAGTATTGCTTATAACAAATACAGCTATCAAGGTTGCAGAGGTCACCTCGACAGTCCGTGTGCCATTGTAAAGTGGTCTCCCCCATCAATGACACATTTACACAAGTTTTTAAAGAACTAAGGCACTTATACAAGTATTATTTTTGAAGACTAAAAGAATAAGAACTTTACATCTTTATATATTCAATACAGCTGAATTATTGTATACTAATCTTACATTTTTTCTTATGTTTTAATATTTCAGATACTTACACCTGGCCTAGGACTCTGACCGGAAGCTACTAAACAGATCAGTGGATACTGGTTGGGTTAATATTAGGGGTTACTTGTGTTATTTTTTTCTTTATTCTGGTTATTAAACAAAAGGGGAACGAAAATGAACGGGTTCCAGATTCTAATATCCTTATGTAAGTTAGGACAGCAGGGGATGGCAGAGGAGAGAAATTTGTTGCTAGACTTAGCACATAGGGGGCCTCTCAGTATTAATATTACATCTTGCTATGTCTGTGTTCACATGCCTTTAAGTGCCGCAGGAGAAGTGAGCTATATACCCATACCTATCAATATTAAAGGCTATGTTAAGATCCAATGTGCTCACCAATACATAAATAAAAAGATTGACCAGGTAGATACGTTGTTATATAGGTTATCTCCAAACAGAGTACAGAGTACAGATACCCCGCAATATAGTGCCGTAGGGAGAAAAAAAGTGTGAAAACTACACTTATTCTGTTGAGGATTACCGTATATTCAGCAATAAAGACGTGAATAAATATTTGGCCGTGAAACATGTGAAGGGTTCACTCTGTTTGTCCAAATCCACCCAAGTCAAGGTACTCAGACTTGCCTATGACATACAGTATGTAGGCACATCTAACTGCAATGACACCATGTATTGTGATCCTTTCAATACTACTGGACAATTACAACAGTTTAACACTAGATCAGGAGACTTTAGACCTAGACCAGTGAAGGTAAAATGAAATATAAATCATATTGCTCCAATGCCCATTGGGCACATAATGACGTCATCAGCCTCCGTTATGGAGCTGTGTTAGTTTCCAGTGTTATGAGTGTTCAGTTGATCGGAGCAATATGATTTATATTTCATTATACCTCATCATTTAGATATTAAAGACACAAGCTTTTTTGAGCCTATTTGAGCTTCCTTATGATAGGCTTCATTTTCTATGTACATTGTAGCCAATGCTCAATTATAGCCTGATGGTTTATGGCAGGCTCAATTTAGTTTCTCAGTTGTGACTGGTATATTATATTTATCAACTCTCCTCAGGCTTTAGTTATATTTTTGCCCTGATATATTTACACAATTAGGGGTGTTTGTTAGTTGGTATTTGATGGTTACTGTATATCCCTCTGTACCTCACCTACACCTTATATATCTTGGGGCAGTGTACTGCTCCTGCTATATTCCTCTCCCTTATGGGGGGAAGGGGGTGATATAGAATAATAACTTTACCAGCCACACCTCATTACATCTAAAGTTTGCATCATCTATTTGCACTTTAGATAGTTTCTAATTAACATCATTAGTAAGGTGTGCTGTTGTGTTTGGGTCTCGGTATTAATGGCTAGTACCATCAACACTCAATAATGCCAATACTTTCCCACCTCTGACAAGCATTACACTATCTCAGAGATTTCATAAAGTAGGGAATTTTTTGCATATTGTTTCACTATTGATTTTTTAATTACTGTTATACTCACATTCGGTAATACAGCTCAACCCCGTTATAACGCGGTCCATCACAACGTGAATCCGCTTATAATGCAATGCAAGCGTGGCTCCCAATTTTCGTATTTATGAATACTTTACAACACGATTATTAGTATCTTAAATACTTTATTGTACAATGCATACAATTGTACATTATTTCTAACACGATCCGCTTATAACTCGATGTGATTGTTTAGACCTCAAGCACAGCGTTATAAGGGGGTTGAGCTGAATATGTTTTATGTAAATGCCAATTAAAAGTTATATTTTATATTGCTAGTGGTGTGCATTTAGGTGAATTTACTTTCGAGCACACTGTCCAGTGTTCTCATCACTTTACTGAAATATACTTATGACTGAATGGGCTATGAAGAAATTAACATTCATTATCGTTGAGCACCCGCAACTCTTTCCCCAAGTCAATTAGATTTTTTACGTTCAGAAAGGCATTCATGTGTTGGATCTCCGTTTAATTTGGAGTATGAGTTATTGTCATTCAGTTGTCAGAGGGCCTCTTTATTGATAGTTGTTAGTGTGTTGGATGACCATGGTTCCTCCCGTGTCTGCATTTTTATTATTTTTCTTTAATATTTTTCAAAGTGGTTAGTTCTGTATGTTCATTCCTGGACATATTGTTATGTCCACTGGGAGAAAATGCAAAACCCTGCCCCAGTAATTGTAGGTCGCATTCCACTAGTCTTTCGAACGTCTGTATGTGTGGTCCCTTGGTATGTTTTGGGTAGAAAACTGACTTGCTTTTGAATCCAGAGTGTTTATATCCTGCAAAGAAAAAAGGGCAAGCAGTGATATCATTGGCAACATCATCATTATTCTGCTCATTCAATAAAGCATTCAAATTCTGCCGAGTACAAACTCCCTAAAGGTAGAAATACAGCACTTACCCATGATCAACCAGGAGAGCAGGATCCATGATAAGTGGATCCGAGTCTCCTGGAGGACACAAAGAAGCAGCACCGGAATCTCTATGAGCAAAAACGTTTTTAAGGATAATTTTTTGATACATTTTTGTAAAACAATTATTGTACGAAACAGCCGGGTTTGGTAGGTTTCCCTTTCTTCATCCAATCTGAAAATTATTCATACCCACACTTCGGAGTTTCTATATATATTGATTTATAACATGCTCTACACAGATTGAACAATATATCCACAATGCCATACTACTATATATTACAGCCACTCAAACTACGGATTCCATTTTCATTCTCCCATCAAGGGTTTTTTCTTCACCCTACTACTCTGTAGCACCGATTATGGACTTTGTTGTTCTACTATCTTGTTACTCTCAAGATTACACACAAGATGAAATGCAGGCACTCAAATATTATTGGTAGTAGGAGGGTACTTAGCTGCAACTAGGGTGCTCTGCAACTAGGGAAGTCCAGGGGTCCCAGGTGAAGCATAGATGTACAGGAATGAAGCCTGCACATGGACTTAAGCAAGAAAAGTTGTAATGTGCCATAAAATCCAATGTTTCGGCACTCAGATATTACCTTTGTCAAGGTGAGGGTGTGTAACGCTCGGCCTGCCCACAAGCCAGACGAGACCCCGGGACTGAGGTGGAAATGAGTAATATCACACACCTAGCAGTAAACGGGGGCACGGCCGGAGTGTGGAAGTAGCGTAGATGGTCCAGGTAAACAAAAATAGAAATGATACCGTACTTGAAAGCTCCGGCGAAGAAGGGTAAAGTTCGTAAGCCAGTGGTCGAGGATTGGAGAGAGCAGCGTAGTTGAGTGTCCGTAAGCCTGGGTCGTGGAGTGGAGAGAGCAGCGTAGTCGATTGTCCATGAGCCGTGTCCAGGGGTTGTAGAAGTCTGCAGCGTAGAAAGTCCAAAGGGTTCCAGAGAGCAGCGTAGTAGAGTCCAAAGCAAAAGGGCAAATCCAGGGAGGTCAGCAGAATTTCCAGGGACAGGAACGGACACTGTAAGACAAGAGAGGCCAGGCAACAGCAGACAGCACCAAGGTACAGAAGCTATGCAGAGCAAAGAGGAAATGGTGAAGGGGGACTAAATAGGGGGCTGGGACCAATCAGGGGAAGGGGAGTGACAGAGGAGCGGCCAAAAGAAGGACCTGATAGGAGAGGAGAGTGTGAGAGTTTGGGACCAATCAGAGTGAGGGGAGGGACAGCGGAGCGGCCCGAGTAAGACAAAGATAGGAGAGAATTACCAGAGGCTTTGGGAGTGGTCTGAGCAAGGGGAGGAGTGGAGGGATGGACAAGGGAATGAACAGAAAGGGAAAGAGGACCTGGGAGGCGTAGCTGATGGGGCAGGGGCGTGCAAGGTACGTGCGCCGCGTCAGAGGAGGCGGAGAGTGGGAGAGACGTACCGGAGGATTTGGGAGTAGTCTGAGCAAGGGGAGGAGCAGAGGGACGGACAGGGGAAGGGTCAGGTGGAGAAGAGTGACCTGGGAGGCTGAGCTGACGGGGCAGGGGCAGAGACACGCAAGGTGCGTGCGCCGCGTCAGAGGAGGTGGAGTCTGACGCCCGGCGCCAACTAATGGTGACCTGGGTCCGCGCGCGCCCATAGGGGTGACGCGCACGACCGGGATGTGTGGGGGTAGCCGCCAGTGGCGAGGGACGCTGCCGGGGAGCCCGGACGGCCTGTAATAAAGGTAAGGAGGCGCTGGAAGCGGGTATACCCGCAGCGCGGATCCTTAGAGGGCGACAATAAATCACTTATATGCGTCGACGGAGTCGGGCGGTCAGAGCGAGATGGGGTGGGGTGAGTTCCAATGGTATAAATGTGTTTTGTATGTGATTTATTGTAGCCATCACCTTGACAAAGGCAGTATCTGATTGCTGAAACATTGGATCTTATGGCACATTAAAAATGTTCTTGCTTACATCCGTGTGCATGCTTAATTCCTGTACATCTTCTCTTGAGATTACACCAATCCCTGCGACATCCACACTCTCGGCTCCTCCAGCTTTTTGGGAACCTCAAATACCTGCCCCTCTGTGTTATAGAGGAGTTACTGCTGCCTGCAGGGGATTCTTAACCAGAGTTCCACTCAGTTCGAGCTTCAGCCATCCATGTTTACTTCTCAATGGGCAAGGGTGGCGTACATCATCTCCCAGGTCTCCGACAAGGCCCTAACATGGGAGGCCCTGGCATAGGCGTCTTTGAAATGGGAGAGAGATGCTCCCCTGGTGAACTATTTTACTGCCTTCATCCATGCCTTTTGGAAGGTCTTTGATGCCCCAGGATGGGTGTACTTCGCTTCACATCCTTACTCCAGATTTATCAGGCTACACGCGCCATGGGGCAATACGTTATTGAATTTCGGACCAAAGCTGCTGAGACATTTTGGAATAACCAGGCTCTAGGAGCCATTTCTGGCTGGGCATATCTGAGCTTCTGAAGGATGAGCTGACTTACCGAGATTTTCGAACTGATTTGGATGATCCCATCGCTATGTGTATAGACATGGAATTGCATATTTGAGAGTGCCAAATGGAGCGAGAACGATCTCGCAGAACTCCCAGATTTCTTCCCATGCCCTGCTTTTATATCCGCTCAAGGGTATTTCAGCTGAAGAAGAGCCCATGCAGTTAGCTTGTATGAGGTAGTCCAAAGAGGAGAAGCACTGGAGACGTACCACCTGTCTTTCTATTCTGTGGAGGTAGTGGACATTTCGCCCATAAGTGCCCTGTTAAATCGGGAAGCGCCGCTGCCTATCGAGTGTGGAGGAATCCTCTCCATTTTGGTTATTCCTCCCCCAAGGTCCCATCAACGGCACCTGATTCTTGTCAACTTATTATGGGGAAACTTCATTCACACATACACTGGCTTTTGTGGATTTGTTTGCTGCAGACAACTTTATTGACAAATCCTTCACATCCTCTCATATCATTCCCTCATGTCCCAAAATAATTCCTTTGGAAGTAACTCAGGAGACAGTTCCGTTGCAGGTCTCTGTGAGTATTCTTCATAAAGAGTATGTCACTTTTGACGTCATTCGCTCCTCAACCTGCACCATCTTACTGGGCTTCCCATGGTTACAACAACAAAAAGCCAGTATTGACTGTGTCACTAGTGACATGTCAGCATGGGGAAAATCCTGCACTGGGATCTGCCTCCAAGTTCCTCACCCCATATTGGAGATGCACCACACTCCGAGAATTCTGGTCTCGGTCTCTCTAGGCCCTATCTGGGCTACACCAAAGTTTTTGATAAGAAACTGGCAGAAATATTACCACCAAAGAGGCCGTATGACAGTCCCATTGATCTCCATCCAGGATATTTTGTCTCCCGAAAGCAAGCCTGTGCAAGAGTACATTCAGGAGAATCTTCAATGGGGCTTGTTGCAGGGTACATGCAACCACACACTCGGGTTCTCTTGATAAGGCTTCTTTATTGAGCCTTAAAAACATACAGCACACAAAACAAAAAAGCTTATCTTCAGCATACAAAAACAAAATAGCTTCTCTTCAGCAGAAAAAAACAAAATAGCTTCTCTTTAGCATAGAAAACAAGGCAGCTTCTCTTCAGCATGCAGGACACAGACAGTTCATTACACATGTACTTTGATAAACAGACCTTATAGCAGTAATCTCTTCAGTATTTCACTCCTGTCTCCTGACCAGCTAGCCTGCATGTGTGTACAGCCTGGTGGTTTTAAAACACCTTGATTATGCAGCTGGGGTCAGACTAATTAAGCAGCCCTTCTCAACTGAAACTTAATCTCGTCACTGCTGCACTGCAAGCCTAAACATAGGTTTGCCAGGTATATGGCTCGTGACGTTCATTCACCCTGTCACAGGGCTTTTACCGCAAGTCTAGTTCTCTGGCTTTGATATCTGAACTCTTTGAGCGCCTGTGAGGTGCAAAGATTTTTACCAAATTTAACCTACGCGGGGCTTACACTCTCATCTGCTTTTGGGAAGGTGACAAGTGCTACAAAGGCTTTGAACCCCCCCCCCCCTATGCCAAGTTAGAGAAGTATCAATTTGAACAAAAGAAAATTGCCATCCTGAGTTATATCGTCTTCTCCTCCAATGGTCTTGAAATGGACCTAGTCAAAGTGCCAGCTCTCCATGAATGGCCATTACCAATAGGTCTCAATGCATTTTGGTGGGGAGGAGAGACAGATTTATAATTTTATTAGCAGTCACCATATTCCCTTCAATCATCCAAATAAATTAGGGAGACATGCCTGTGCTGAAAAAGGAAAACACCTGAGGTAAATTGTGGGGGGGGGGTATGCTAATGGCTATGCAAAGTATATTTAAATGATATACTTCCTAAAAGGATTTCCATGCCACCTATATAGAGTTGATAATAAGCCAAAGGCATGTGAGGATTCGCGATCCTGGCATGCAAAGACCGTCTCCTCACCTCTCAGTCCCTTCTGCAGCAGACACTCAGGTTGCGCAATCCCCTGGTCCTGTGATGCATGCGCACGCGGATCCTGCCTCTTCATGCTGCCACGGACCCTGATCCCGCCCCTCACCCTGTCACACATCGTGAATGCTCCTCCAGCCTCCCTGCTGACGTGCGAGTCAGACTGTGCCCCTCAACTTCCGTGACGCGCATGGGTCGGCGCGCAACGGGTCCCGCCTCCTCTGCCCCCAGGAATCGGAGTGGGAGTGATGCGCTTCCCAGACTCCACCCTTGGCCTACGTGATGCGCGCGGGTCAGCGTGCAACGGGTCCCGCCTCTTCTGCTTCCAGGAATCTGCGTGGGAGTGACGCGCTACCCAGACTCCACCCCCTGGCCTTCATAACGTGCGTGGGATGGTGCGCAAGCACTTCTGCACTCTACCCTGATTAGGCTGTTTCCTAGGGCACACTGCGTGCCCCAGCAGCCAATACTCTCCCACTTCCTGGTTCCACCCTGGCTGGCTATTGGAGGCTCCTCCTTTATATACCTTCAGTCAGCAGTCAGTCATCGCTGAGCATAGTCATTGTAACGCCATGCCTTGCCACATCTAGTTCCTGAACCTTGCCTTGCCTTACCATGCTTGCTGTTTAACCTCTCATTGCCTGACCCTGCTAGTACCTTGGACTCCGCTTCTCTCTAGTCCTGATCTGGCTTGTTTGACTACTCTCCTGGCTCCAGTCCTGACCATTGGCTAAGTACTCCTACGATCCGTAACTCTCCAATCCTGAATCTGGCTATGCACACCGACGATCCGCAACTCTCCACTCCTGAACCTGGCAAGTACCATTACTATTCTACTATCCGTAATCCTGACCTGGCCTGAATGACTATTCTACACTCTAGGCTCGCCCGCGTGGCTGTGGGTCAGCGTTACTCAATTCCCTGCCTCAGCACCGCGGTCGTGCTTCGTTTGTGGTGAGCTACGTGTTACAGTATGCTCAGCCACACAAACTTCGACCCCGCGGAGGTAGGAAGAGTCCTGTGCACACACGCAAGCTACCTTTCCAGCATTGAGGAAAAAATTGTGGCTAGTGACCGAAACGTGCACACCCTAAAGGAAAACTTTAGAACTTTCACTCAAGCTCTCTAGGATCCCCACTCTTTTCTTGTTCCTGCAAATTCTGAACAAAAAATGGATTGGCACGAAACAGCAGAGTCCCGGAAATAAGCACCATCAGCTCACCAGTTGAATGAAAGGTTAATTTTTTTTATTAAACTACATAAACAAAACAAAAACAAAAAATACAACAGAAAAAAACCTCCTACGCGTTTCAGGCTCTAAAAGCCCTTTCTCAAGGAGTATGGTTGGGACCGTGTGATAAGCACTGTAATTTAGTCCCTCCTGTGTGCTGAAAATGCAGCTGAAGGCAATTGTAGTTCATTGTAATCACACCTGTTGCTATGACAATATGGAACACAAAATTAATACACAATCTAAACCATTGATGTTAAAATAAAGGTCCATGTTGCGATAATATATTGTATATCAACACGGTAAATTAATTATGGTATATATACAATGTTTTCCAGGCCTGAAATGTCCAAAAAACAGAAAAAGCTGATTTATGGTTAACAGGTCAGAAGAAAAAAAGGAAAAACTTTGTAATAGATTGAATATAACGAATACATAATATCCATAGAAAAAAACTTCTTGTCATTTGCAACAGATGTAATACATCAATGACATCTTAAAACAAAGAAAAACTCAATATATAATATTGGCCAAGAGCGATAGCAAAATACATCATTTGAGTGATAATATCAGATCTTATAACATTTCATAGGGTGAAATCACAAAAACCACTATCCCAATATAAGCACAAGAAGGAATTACATTGTCAAACTAATTTACTATATCTCATATAAACATCCAAACATCAGGAAAGTATACTATATCCATAAAGGATCACATATTATAGAATTAAAGAGAACAGAACTAGCATAGAGTTTAATAGGAACAAGATAACAAATTGAGAGCCTTAATCAGAGAGGGTTGATAAAAAAAATCGCCATGACGTTTAAAATGACGTTTTGTTTGCCGTTCCTATCACGGTATTCAGAAAGCCTCGATGAACAATCATATTCCATTTGTGAAACTTTGCGATAATGTTGATGCGATGTGATCGCCTCTGTGATTTGTGGCAAATGGATCATAAGTGTCGATGTTTTTATCAACTGGATTTGAACTTTGTTTTCCTCTCGGCGATATTCTCGCGAGACATTCCAAATCCCAAAAGCCTATTTAAATGGTGTCTTTCTTGTAATCAGTGTCTGTGGTGCTGTGCGGAAGTGAGAGACACACAGGCTGGTTGCATTGAGAGAGCTACAGTTGTTTGTAAGTTTGAAAGGATTGTGTTTAGTTGTTAAAGTTGCTGTACTATTGTGTGTTATTGTGAGTGTGAAAGTGTTTGTTTGGTGCGTCATTTATTTGATTTATCTCTTATTTGTGAGTGATTGTGTAACGTGTTGTTATGGACGACAGTAGTGGAAGTGACCGTGTGACTGAGTGTAGGAGTGAGCGTGTGAGTGCCCGTGAGTGTAGTCGTGAGGGTGGTCGTGAGGGTGGTTGTGAGCGTGAGGGTGGTCGTGAGGGTGGTCGTGAGCGTGAGTGTGGTCGTGAGCGTGAGGGTGGTCGTGAAGGTGACCGTGGGCATGGTCGTGAGGGTGACCGTGGTCGTGAGGGTGGTCGTGAGGGTGACCGTGGTCGTGAGGGTGGTCGTGAGGGGGACCATGGTTGTGAGGGTGGTCGTGAGGGTGACCGTGGTCGTGAGGGTGGTCGTGAGGATGACTGAGGTCGTGAGGGTGGTCGTGAGGGTGACCATGGTCGTGAGGGTGGTCGTGAGGGTGACCGTGGTCGTGAGGGTGGTCGTAAGGGTGACCGTGTGCGTGAGCATGGTTGTGACCATGAGGGTGGTTGTGAGCGTGTGAGTGGCGGGGTATCTGTTGGTGGTGGTATGTCTGTGCGTGTTGGGAACAGTGCGAGTGTCCTTCAGTCTGTTCCATTAGAAACAGGGGAGTGCAGTACTCAGCAGAGCAGGTCAATAGTTAAAAAGAAGCCTATACGCAAGAAGCGGATCGAAAAGAAACGCAATATGAAATTTAATGATGAAGAAAACAAAGTCCTCGTGACAGATTATGCAGCGGTATGATCGTCTTTATGGAAAATTAGTCGGTAAGATCATTATGCAAATGTGTCATACAAATAATGATTTACATGTATTCGTTAATATTTGTGCTTAGACATTGATATCACATAAGGATATACATGTGATTGTTTATGTATATGCATGCTATTATTTAGCGTACTGGCATCGCCCCTCGTCATGTTCGCGGACAGACTTATATTTAGGCCTCGTTCAGGGTGGCACAAGCACGAGTTGGAGGGCGTGCGTTGGCGTCAGTCTGCTGGGCGATCTGTGCACATCATCCCAAACAGTCATTTTCAAGAGGGGATGAGGCGGGGCTACAGACAACAGTTTAAGGATCGGTGTTGCTGGCTTTAAATAATTGTAAAGAATGATTTCATTTGCTGCCAAAGTAACAGTGACGCTGCTGCAGCTTCAATAAACAACCTGTGTTTTTTTTTAAACTGTAACCAGCGTACTTCGGAGACAGGGCAGCTGCTACCTTGACAATCGCAAAGCACTTTACATACATTGTTGTGTGGTGCCGGCCTCACATAAGCACGCCCCCCCCCCTCTGAAGCCTGCACCCTGAACGAGACGGTCTGACACGTCTTTATGCGCATCAAAACCATGCTTGCAGACAGCAGCTGAGGGTATAGGGCAGGCCTGGACAACTCCAGTCCTCGAGGGCCACAAACAGGCCAGGTTTGCAGGATATCCCTACTTCAGCATAGCTGACTCAATAAGTGGCTCAGTATGACTGAGCCACTAATTGAGCCATCTGTGCTGAAGTAGGGATATCTTTAAAACCTGGCCTGTTTGCGTCCCTCGAGGACTGGAGTTGTGCAGGCCTGGTATAGGGCTTTGTTTGTGGCGCATGCTCGCTAGGCGGACGTGCAGGCGCTTGCAGTGTGGCCTCAGCAACCATGTTGATACATTTAATCATTTATCATATAGATATAACTACGTATATCTACATTTAGCTTCTCTTCATATGTTAATAACATATCTCTTAACACTTTTATGTTTGCTTGTCAAGGCAAGACATCCGGGAGGGTCAAAAAAGAATTGTGGAAGGAGGTGGAAATCTCTCTTTTGGCGTGTGGCAATCAAGTGCGATCCTATAGGAATTGTCGTAAATGTTTCCAAGATATAAAACGTAATGTTAAAAAAAAATACATGCCATACGTGTAAGTGCAAATACTACTGGAGGAGGACCTCCTGGGCCATATTTAAGATTGACGGAGATGGAGGAGCAGGTTGCTCACATCCTGAACCCATTATTGGTTGAGGGTTTGCCTGGGGATCGTGATATTGGTATATACGACTCTACATTTCCCTCAGGTCAGTACATGTACCTGACTAATATTGACCATGTACCCAACTATTCCACAATTACTAATTTACCTTTCAAACACGTCAAGATATTTAGATTACTAATAGTTCACATGTAGCCGTCAATTGTCTAATTACACTCATTCTTGTCACATTATTTAGGTAACAAAAATATGAATTCATGACAGTTTCACATGTACTTGTAATTAGTAATAATTTAATACATAAACTTAATGTGAATGGAAAAAAAATTACACACACATTCATAATTATATAGTAAACATACTATGGTTGACCAAAATATTATACCATCAATGTAATCCAATTTATATGTCTCAGATGTAGCTGATGTCAATTTGAATTATTCACATATATACTCAATTAGGATGTATTTACATTAATATTCTTATTGAATGTGTAGCTAACTTGCACATTTGTTTTCAATTTTATATCAAATGTACATAGTGGCGCCAGAATCTGCGGTCTCACCATGTGCATCAGCAGTTTCCTCATCAGCATCGTCCGTCTCCTCACATGCATCTGTGGTCTCATCAACATTACCAATTGAAGGTGAGCCCTGTAAATTCTCTATATTGTGTAACCTTGTGTGTGAACGCTGTGGCACGTGACGCACACTGTGTGTACGGGTTCATGGTGTGTGTTTGTCGATGTATGTGTAGTTATTTATATTTATTGATTTGAATAACACATACGACAATATATTGTCTCAAATAACTTGTGCAACGTCAAAATGTATATAAACAGTCATTGTAGCTTGTGATATTGAATGTGTATTACTTCAATCACATACTTTTACTTGTCTTTCACGATTGTCCCACTACACGTTCACTGCTGTCTGCGTGCACATACTATAGGACAGGTGGCTAACCACAGCCACTAATTTAGCTGTGCGCACGTTGTGGCAACCACACACAATATCACCACAAATGTACCCGGGTTATCATTCTCATTAGCATGGGACAATTACATGTGTGAATTATAAGAACTAAAAAAAATTCACAATATACAGCTGATATTGTAGACTCAATATAAATAGTAGGATAATGTTGTAAGAAACCATAAATTGTAATTCCTGAAATTATATATATATATACACCCGCGGCTAAACTTAATCTAACGCTTACCCGCTTTTTTTCTCATCTTTTTCTTTTCCCGGCCGGAATTGGCCGCGCGCCAGCCGCATCTCACGGCCGCGTGCGGCCGGTTCTCCAATCAGCGCCTAATGGCGCTGAACAAAAGAAGCGCCTGCGGCGCCGGGAAAAAAAAAACGGCCGCGTCTGCACGGGGTTTTAAATTACCCGCAGTGCAGGCCGCCTGAGAGTAAGTTTAGTCGCTACTGTATATATATATATATATGGTCTTCTGCAGGTCACACTCTAATTATGTTTATCTACACTACCGACACACTTTATTGCAGCACGGCTAGCACCGCAAGCCGGGGGATGCCCCGGCATGCTAGCCGCACTCCCTCAGCGTTCCGCGCATCACCGATGGGCGGTCACGCGTCATCGGGTGCCTGCGCCCCCTGCACACGCGTCCAGGGCTCCCCGAGGGAGCCCTGGTGTCCCGCGATGTGGGGGACGGCGGCAGGGGGTTCCGGGGGACCCGGCGGACCCGGCAGCGGGAGGGAGAGCGCCCCGATCGGAGGGCGCTCTTCCGCTGCTTCGGCGCGCGCCCGGCACCCTCCAGCGCGCGCCAGGTTACTGCTGCGGCCGAGAACGGGCAAATGCTCGAATAAACTTGGCCGCAGCAGTATTACATTACATTTGTAGTGCACAATTGACCAGCAGATATTTAATTTATGGACTGATGTCCGCATTGAAGGTGTTAGTTAGAATGAAATTATCATGCATTTAAAATACTTATTATGTGACTTAATAAAGGTGTGTAAATATTCTTCTTTTTATAATTTCATTTCATTTCAGAGATAACAACTCCTGTCTTGGTAGCTTCAGATTCTTCATCGGTGGCATCTATTTCACATAGTCAAAAATTAACGTCTAGAAAACATGGTCGTGGCAAACAACATAACTTGTCTTCGCAACAACAATCTGAACAGCGTTTTCTTAATTCACAAAAAACACGTCACCAAGACATGATGGCTGTGCAAAAGGAAATCGTAGCAAAGCTGGTCAACATTAAAAACATTATAAACAGGAATAGTACTGCTTTCGACTTACACAATTCTTCGTTACATTCCATAGATGAAAGTCTAATAAAACAGAACGAGCTACGGGCCTGTGCAATACTGTCGAGAAGACAAGATCTTGGTTCATCTACATTTCAGCGTGGTTTAGGCATTTTTTCAACACCTACTTCAAAGCATGAATCGCCACCATTGTCCTCCTCTCCGGCAACATCTTTGCCATTATTTCAGACACCATTATTGGCAGCTTCTCCTGCAACATTGCTTGTCTCCTCTCCAGCACAATTCTTAGCAGATTCTCCTGCAACCTTGAATGCTTCAGCAAAATTCGTAGCGGCTTCTCCTGCAACCTTGAATGCTTCAGCACAATTCGTAGCAGCTTCTCCTGCAACCTTGAATGCTTCAGCAAAATTCGTAGCGGCTTCTCCTGCAACCTTGAATGCTTCAGCACAATTCGTAGCAGCTTCTCCTGCAACCTTGAATGCTTCAGCAAAATTCGTAGTGGCTTCTCCTGCAACCTTCAATGCTTCAGCACAATTCGTAGCAGCTTCTCCTGCAAGGTTTGTTGCTTCTGCTCCTGCAACGTTGATTGCTTCTGCTCCTGCAACATTGGTGCCAGCTTCTTCTGCAAGCTTCAATCCCACTGCTTCAGCACAATTGGTAGCAGCTTCTCCTGCAAGGTTTGTTGATTCTGCTCCTGCAACGTTGATGGCTTCTGCTCCTGCAACATTGGTGCCAGCTTCTTCTGCAAGCTTCAATCCCGCTGGTGCAGCACAATTCGTAGCAGCTTCTCCTGCAATATATATATATATATATATATATATATATATATATATGTATGTATGTATGTATGTATGTATGTATGTCTTCTGCAGGTCACACTCTAAGTATGTTTTTCTATTACATTACATTTGTAGTGCACAATTGACCAGCAGATATTTAATTTATGGACTGATGTCCGCATTGAAGGTGTTAGTTATAATGAAATTATCATGCATTTAAAATACACATTATGTGACTTAATAAAGGTGTGTAAATTTATTATTTGTATCATTTCATTTCAGAGATAACTCCTGTCTTGGTAGCTTCAGATTCTTCATCGGTGGCATCTATGTCACATAGTCAGAAATTAACATCTAGAAAACATGCTCGTGGCAAACAACATAACTTGTCTTCGCAACAACAATCTGAACAGCGGTTTTTCAATTCACAAAAAACACGTCACCAAGACATGATGGCTGTGCAAAAGGAAATCGTAGCAGAGCTGGTCAACATTAAAAACATTTTAAACAGGAATAGTACTGCATTCGACTTACACAATTCATTGTTACATTCCATAGACGAAAGTCTGATCAAACAGAACGAGCTACAGGCCTGTGCAATACTGTCGAGAAGACATGATCTTGGTTCATCTACATTTGATCGTGGTTTAGGCATTTTTCCAACACCTACTTCAAAGCATGAATCTCCACCATTGTCCTCCTCTCCGGCAACATCTTTGCCATCATTTCAGACACCATTATTGGCAGCTTCTCCTGCAACATTGATTGTCTCCTCTCCAGCACAATTGTTAGCAGCTTCTCCTGCAACCTTGAATGCTTCAGCACAATTTGTAGCAGCTTCTCCTGCAACCTTCAAGACCTCTGCTTCAGCAACATTCGTAGCAGATTCTCCTGCAACCTTGAATGCTTCAGCACAATTCGTAGCGGCTTCTCCTGCAACATTGAATGCTTCAGCACAATTCGTAGCAGCTTCTCCTGCAACCTTGAATGCTTCAGCACAATTCATAGCAGCTTTTCCTGCAACCTTGAATGCTTCAGCACAATTCGTAGCAGCTTCTCCTGCAACCATGAATGCTTCAGCACAATTTGTAGCAGCTTCTCTGCAACCTTGAATGCTTCAGCACAATTGGTAGCAGCTTCTCCTGCAAGGTTTGTTGCTTCTGCTCCTGCAACGTTGATGGCTTCTGCTCCTGCAACATTGGTGCCAGCTTCTTCTGCAACCTTCAATCCCGCTGCTGCAGCACAATTCGTAGCAGCTTCTCCTGCAACCTTCAATCCCGCTGCCGCAGCACAATTCGTAGCAGCTTCTCCTGCAACCTTCAATCCCGCTGCCTTTCATACAGACTGGGTGATGGTTAAATAGTTTAAAGAAAGCACGAATTGCAGCCTAGGTGGAAGGGCCCATACCCAGTATTGCTTATAACCAATACAGATATCAAGGTTGCGCAAGAGGTCACTCGACCAGTCCGTGTGCCCTTGTAAGTGGTTCTCCCCCATCAATGAAAAATTTACACAAGTTTGTACAGAACTAGGCCACTTATACAAGTATGATTTTTGAGACTAAAGAATAAGAGAACCTTTACATCTATATATTCAATCAAGCTGAAATTATTGTATTACTAATCTTTATAATTTTTTTCTTATGTTTTTAATATTTCAGATCTTACACTGGCCTAGGCCTCTGACCGAAGCTACTAAACAGATTCGTGGATAATGGTTGGGTAATATTAGGGGTTACTTGTGTTTTTTTTTCTTATTCTGGTTATTAACAAAAGGGGAACGAAAATGAACGGGTTCCAGATTCTAATATCCTTATGTAAGTTTAGGACAGCAGGGGATGGAGAGAGAGAAAAATGTTGCTTAGGACTTAGGGACATAGGGGGGGCCTCTCAGTATTAATATTACAGATGCGTATGTCTGTGTTCACATGCCTTTCAGTGCCGCAGGATAAGTGAGCTATAACCCATACCTATCAATATAAAGGCATGTAAGATCCAATGTGCTCACCAATACATAAATAAAAGATTGACCAGGGAGATACGTGTTATAAAGGTGATCTCCAAACAGGAGGCAGAGTACAGAGACGCCGCAATATAGTGCCGTAGGGAGAAAAAAAGTCGTGAAAATAATTATCTGTGAGGATTACCCGATATTCAGCAATAAAGACGTGAATAAATATCTTGGCCGTGAAAACATGTGAAGGGTTCACTCTGTTTGCCAAATCCACCCAGGTCAAGGTAACTCAGACTTGCTATGACATACAGTAGTAGGAACATCTAACTGCAATGTACAACCATGTTGTATTGTGATCCTTTCATACTACTGCGGCAATTACAACAGTTTAACCAACAGATTCAGGAGGACTTTAGACCTAAGACAGTGAGGTAAAATTGAAATATAAATCAATTGCTCCAATGGCATTGGGCCACATAATGACGTCATCGGCCTCCGTTATGGAGCGGTGTTAGTTTCCCAGTGTTATGAGTGTTCAGTTGATCGGAGCAATATGATTTATATTCATTTATACCTCATCATTTAGAGATTAAAAGACACACGCGTTTTGAGCCTATTGAGCTTACTTATGATAGGCTTCATTTTATATGTACATTGTAGCCAATGTCAATTCTAGCCTGAGTTTCTGGCAGGCTCAATTTAGTTTCTCAGTGTGACTGGTATATTATATTTATCAACTCTCCTCAGTTAGTTATATTTTGCACTGATATCTATTTACACAATAGGGGGTTTGTTAGTTGGTATTGATGGTTAATGCGGATATCCCGCTGTACTCCACCTAGCACCCTATTCATATCTGGGGGCAGTGTACGGCCCGGCTAATTCTCTCCTTATGGGGGGAAGGGGTTGATATGATATAGAATAATATTTACCAGCCACACCTCATTAATTAAAGTTTGCATCAGCTATTTGCACTTTAGAAGTTTCTAATTAAATCATTAGTAAGTGTTGCTGTTGTGTTTGCGGTCTCCGGTTATTAATGGCTTAGTACCATCCAACACTAATAATGCCAAATACTTCCCACTGACAAGCGTTACCACTATCTCAAGAGATTTCATAAAGTAGGGAATTTTTTTGCCATATTGTTTTCACTATGATTTTTGAATTACTGTTTTATACTCACATTCGGTAATAATTACAGCTAACCCCGTTATAAAGCGGTCCATAACAAAGTGAATCCGCGCTTATAATGCAATGCAAGCGTGGCTCCCCAATTTCGTATTTATAATAACTTTACAACACGATTATAGTATCTTACTCCTTGATTGTACAATGCATACAATTGTACATATTCTAACACGATCGCTTATACGCGATGTGATTGTTTAGACCTCAAGCACAGCGGAAAGGGGGTTGAGCTGAATATGTTATGTAAATGCCAATTAAAAGTTATATTTTATATTGCTAGTGGGTGTGCTCTGTAGGTGAAGTACTTTCGCGCACACTGTCCGTGTTCTCATCACTTTACTGAAGATACTTATGACTGAATGGGCTAGGAAGAACAATAACAATTTCATTATCGTGAGCACCAGCAACTCTTTCCCCAAGTCAAAGATTTTTTACGTTCAGAAAGCATTAATGTGTTGGACTCCGTTTATTTGGAGTAGAGTTATGTCATTCAGTTGTCGAGGGCCTCTTTATTGATAGTGTTAGGGGTGGATGAACATGGTTCCTCCCGTGGCTGCATTTTATTATTTTTCTTTAATATTTTTAAAGTGGTTAGTTCGTATGTTCTTCCTGGTTGGGGGGGGGACAATGTAGTCCACTGGGGAAAATGAAAAAAACCCTGCCCCAGGTTAAAAGTAATTGTACCGGTCGCATTCCACTAGTCTTTCAACGTCTGTATGTGTGGCTCCCTGGTATGGTTTGGGTAGAAAACGGACTGGTTTTGAATTCCAGAGTGTTTAGATCCTGCAAAGAAAAAAAAGGGAAAGCAGTGTGATATCATTGGGCAACATCATCATTATTCCGATCTTCAATAAAGCATTCAAAATTCGGCGATAGTACAAAAACCCCTAAAGGTAGAAATACAGCAATTACCCATGATCAACAGGAGAGCAGGATCCATGATTTAAGTGGATCGAGTCTCCTGGAGGGACACAAAGAAGCAGCACCGGAATTCTGATGAGCAAAAAACGTTTTTAAGATAATTTTTTGATTACATTTTTGTAAAACAATTATTGTAGAAACAAGCCGGGTTTGTAGGTTTCCCTTTCTTCATTTCAATTGAAAATTATGCCTTACCCCACTGCGGAGTGCAGTGTCTATATCTATGGATGATAAAATGCTCGACACAGATTGAACCAATAACCACAATGCATACAATATATATTACAGCCACTCAAATCACGGATTTCCATTTTTCTTCTCCATAAAGGGTCTTTTTCTTCACCCTAATACTCGGTAGCACAGATTATGGACTTGTGTTGTTCTACTATCTTGTTACTCTCAAGATTTACACACAAGATGAAATGCAGCACTCAAAAATTATGGTAGTAGGAGGGTGGTTACTTAGGCAACTAGGGCTGTCGCAACTAGGAAGTCCAGGGGTCCCAAGGTGAAGCATAGAGGTACAGGGAATGAAGCATGCACATGGACTAAGACAAGAAAGAGTTGTAATGTGCATTTAAAATCCCAAATGTTCGGCACTCAGGATATACCTTTGTCAAGGTGAGGGTGGGTAACGATCGCTGCCACAAGCCGACGAGACACGGGACTGAGGTGGAGGAAATGAGTAATATCACACACTAGCAGTAAACAAGGGGGGAACGGCGGAGTGTGGAAGTAGCGTAGCTGTCCAGGTAAACAAAAAATAGAAATGATACCAGTACTTGAAAGCTCCGGCGAAGAAAGGGTAAGTTAGTAAAGACCAGTGGTCGAGGATTGGAGAGAGCAGCGTAGTTGAGGAGGTCAGTAAGCATGGGGTCGGGAGTGGAGAGAGCAGCGTAGCGATTTGTCCATGAGCGTGCCCAGGGGTTGTAGAAGTCTGCAGCTAGAAAGCCAAAGGGTTTCAGCAGAGAGCAGCGTAGTAGGTCCACAAGCAAAAGGGCAAATCCAGGGAGCGGTCCAGCACAGAATTCCACCGCGGACACCGCCGCAACGGACAACTGTCAGACCAACAGAGAGGAAAGGAAACCGCAGCCCCCAGCACAAAGGATTAAGGAAGCTATGCAAGACAAAGAGGGAAACAAACTACCGGACGCTGAAGGGGGACTAAATCGGGGGCTGGGACCAATCAGGGGAAGGGGAGTGACAGAGGAGCGGGCCAAAAGAGAGACCTGATAGAGAGGAGGAGTGTGGAGTTGGACCAATCAGGAGTGAGGGGAGGGACAGCGGAGCTGCCGAGTAAGACAGAAGATGGAGGAATACAAGGGCTTTGGAGTGGTCGCGCAAGGGGGAGGAGGGAGGAATGGAAAGGGAGATGAACAGAAAGGGAAAGAGGACCTGGGAGGCGTAGCTGATGGGGCAGGGGCGTGCAAGGTAAGTGCGCGGTAAGAGGAGGCGGAGAGTGGGAAGAGACGCTTAACGGAGGATGTGGGAGTAGTCTGAGCAAGGGGAGGAGCAGATGGACGGACAGGGAAGGGTCAGGTGGA
Organism: Ascaphus truei; assembly: GCA_036426205.1. Lineage (NCBI taxonomy): Eukaryota > Metazoa > Chordata > Amphibia > Anura > Ascaphidae > Ascaphus > Ascaphus truei. The sequence goes on from WSYH01001923.1 coordinate 22,607, forward strand.
GAAGAGTGACCAGGGAGGCTGAGCTGACGGGGAGGGCCGAGACACGCAGGTCTGCTCGTTGCGCGCGTCAGAGGAAGGTGTGGGTCTGCGCCCGGCGCCACTAATGGTACCTGGTTCGCGCGGAGCGCCCATAGGGGTGACGCGCACGACCGGATGTGTGGGGGTGGTAGCCAGCCAGTGGCGAGGGACGCGCACGGGGAGCCCGGACGGCCTTAATAAAGGTAGGAGGCGCTGGAACGCGGGTAGACCACGCAGCGCGGATCTGAGAGGGCGGAAAATAAATCACTTATATGCGTATCGACGGAGTCGGGAGGTCAGAGCGAGATTGGGTGGGGTGAGTTCCAATGTATAAATGTGTTTTTGTATGTTATTCTTGAGCCAATCACCTTGAACAAAGGAGTATCTGATGCTTGAACATTGGATCTTATGGCGCATTAAAAATGTTCTGCTGATCCCGTGGCATGCTTAATTCATGTACTCTTCTTTGAGATTACCCATCCCTGCGACATCCACACTCTCGGCTCCTCAAGCTTTTTGGGAACCTCAAATTACCTGACCTCTGGTATAGAGGGGTTACTGCTGCCTGCAGGGGATTCTAAACCAGGAGTCACCAGTTCGAGCTTCAGCCTCCATGTTTACTTTCAAGGTCAAGGGTGGCGTTACATCATCTCCCAGGTTTCGACAAAGGCCCAACATGGGAGGCCCGCGATAGGCGTCCTTTGAAATGGGAGAGAGATGCTCCCCGGGTGAAATATTTTACTGCCTTACATCCAGCTTTGGAAGGGCTTTGATGCCCCAGGATGGGTGTACTTCGCTCACATCCTTACTCAGGATTTACAGGATCACGCGCCATGGGGCAATACGTTATTGAAATTTCCGGACCAAAGCTGCTGGAGACATTTTTGAATAAAACGGATATAGGAGGCCATTTCTGGGCTGGGCATATCTGGCATTCGAAGGATTGAGATGACTACAGCGATTTTCGAACGATGGGATGATTCCCATCGCTAGGTGTAAGACATGGAATTGCATATTTGAGAGTGCAAATGGCGCGAGAACGATCTCGCAGAACATCCCAGATTTCTTCCCATGCCCTGCTTTTCTATCCGCGCAAGGAGTATATTTGGCTGAAGAAGAGCCCATGCCAGTTAGCTGTATGAGGAGTCCAAAGAGGAGAAGCACTGGGAGGACGTACCACCTGTCTTCTATTCTGGGAGGTAGTGGACAATTTGCCCATAAGTGCCCTGTTAATAGGGAGGGGAGGGAAGCGCCGTTGCTATAGAGTGTGGAGGAATCCTACCATTTGGTGAGTCCTCCACCATCCCCCAAGGTCCAATCAACGGCACCTGATTCGTCACTGATTTTTTAATGGGGAAACTTACATTCACACATTACACTGGCTTTGTGGATTTGTGTGCTGCAGGACAACTTATAGACAAATCCTTACACATCCTCTCATATTCCCTCCATGTCCAAAATAATTCCTTTGGAAGTAACTCAGGAGACAGTTCAGTTGCAGGTCTCTGTGGAGTATTCTTCATTAAAGATATGTCACTTTTGACGTCATCGCTCCTAACCTGCACCATCTACTGGCTTCCCACTGGGTACAACAAACAAAAAGCCATATTGACTGTTAACTAGTGACATGTCAGCATGGGGAAAAATCCTGACACTGGGATACTGCTCCAAGTCCTCCACCCCTATTGGAGTGAACACACTCCGAGAAATTTCGGTCTCGGTCTCCTCTAGGCCCTATCTGGGCTACACCAAATTTTTTGATAAGAAACTGGCAGAAATTTACAACCAAAAGAAGGCCGTTTATGACAGTCCCATTTGATCTCCATCCAGGAATTTGTCTCCCGAAGCAAGCCTGTTGCAAAGCGTACATTCAGGAGAATCTGTTCCATGGGGCTTGTTGCAGGGTACATTGCAAACCACACACTCGGGTCTCTCTTGATAAGGCTTTTTATGAGCCTTAAAAACATACAGCACACAAACAAAAAAAAAAAGTTATTTCAGCATACAAAAACAAAAATAGCTTCTCTTCAGCAGAAAAAAACAAAATAGCTTCTCTTAGCATAGAAAACCAAGGCAGTTTCGATTCACCAGAATGCAGGACACAGGACAGTTCATTACCATGTACTTGACATAAACAGACCTTATAGCAGTAATCTCTTCGTATTTCACTCCGTCTCCTGACCAGCGAGCTGCATGTGTGTAAGCCTGGGTGTTTAAAACCACCTTGATTATGCAGCTGGCGTCAGAACTAATTAAGCAAGCAATTCTCAACTGAAAACTTTAATCTCGGCACTGCTGCACTGCAAGCCTAAACATAGTTTGCCAGGTATATGGATCGTTGACGTTAATTCACCCTGTCACATGCTTTTACCGCCAAGTTAGTTCTCTGGCCTTGATATATGAACTCTGTGAGCGCCTGTGAGGTTGCAAAAGATTTTACCAAATTTAACCTAACGCGGGCTACACTTCATCTGCTTTTGGAAGGTGACAAGTGCTACAAAAGGTTTGAACCCCCCCCCCACTATGACAAGTAGGAGAAGTATCAATTTGAACAAAAGAAAATTGCCATCCTGAGGATATAGTCTTCTCCTCAATGGTCTGAAATGGACCTAGTCAACAGTGCCAGCTCTCATGAATGGCATACCAATAGGTCTCAATGTTTGGTGAGGGAGGAGAGACAGATTTATAATTTATTAGAAGTCACAATAATTCCCTTCAATCATCCCCAAATTAAAATTAGGGAGACATGCCTGTGACTGACAAAGGAAAACACAGGAGGTAAAGTGTGGGGCGGGGGGTATGCTAATGGCTATGCCAACCGTATATTAAATGATATCCTTCCTAATAAGGTTCCATTGCCCTCTAGAGTGATAATAGCCCAAAGGCATGTGAGGATTCGCGATCCTGGGCGGCAAAGACCGTCTCCTCACCTCTCCGTCTCTCTGCAGCAGGACACTCAGGTTGCGCAATCCTGGTCCTTGTGATGCATGCGCACGCGGATCTGCCTCTTCATGCTGCCACGGACCATGATCGCCTACCCTGTTCACACATCGTGAATGGACCTCAAGCCTACCCATGTGAAGTGCGAGGTCAGACTGTGCCCCTACTTCCGTGACGCGCATGGGTCGGCGCCGCAACGGGGTCCGCCATACTCTGCCCACAGGAATTCGGAGAGTGGGAGTCTGCGCTTCCAGGACTCCACCCTTGGCCTCGTGATGCGCCGGGTCAGCGTCTGCAACGGGTACCCGCCCCTTCTGCATTCCAGGGAATCTGGTGGAGGAAGCGCTACCCAGACTCCAACCTGGCCCTTCATAACGTGCGTGGGATGGTGCGCAAGCCACTTCTGCAATCTTACCTGATTAGGCTGTTTCCTAGGCACATGCTTGCCCAAGCAGCCAATACCTCCCATTCCTGGTTCCACATGGGGTGGCTATGGAGGATCCTCCTTTATATTCCGTCAGTTCAGCAGTCAGTCATAGCGGAGCATCGTCATGTAAACGCCATGCCTTGCCAATCTAGTTCTGAAACTTGCCTTGCCTTAACAATGCTTGCTGTTAACCTCCATTGACCTGACCCTGCTAGTACTTGGAACCTCCGCTTCCTCTAGTCCTGATTGGATTGTTTGACTAATCTCCTGGCTAAAGTCCTGACAGTGGCAGTACTCTACGATCCGTAACTCTCCAATCATGACTGGGCTATGCACACGAAGATCCGCAACTCTCCACTCCGAACCATGGCAAGTACATTACTAATATTATACTTATCCGTAATCCTGACCTGGCCTGAATGACTATTTACACTCTAGGCTTAGCCCGGAGGCTGGGGTCAGCGGTTACTCACTTCCTGCCTTCAGCACGCGTCGTGCTTCGTTTGTGGTGAGTACGGTGTTACAGTATGCTCAAGCCCACACCCAACTTCGACCCGCGGAGGTAGGAAGAGCGTGTGCACCAACAGCAAGCTACCTTTACAGCTTGAGGAAAAAATTGTGGCTAGGACCGGACGGGCACACCCTAAAGGAAAAACTTTAGAACTTTCAATAAGTCTCTAGGATCCCCACTCTTGTCCTTGTTCCTGCAAAATTTTGAACAAAAAAATGATTGCCACGAACCAGCAGAGTCCCGGACATAGCACCATCAGATCAACAGTGAATGAAGGTTAATTGTTTTATAAAATACATAAATCAAAACAAAAACAAAAATGACACAGAAAAAAACATTCCTACGCGTTTCAGGCTCTCTAAAAAGCCCTGTCTCAAGGAGTATGGTTGGACCGTGGGATAAGCACTGTAATTTAGTCCCTCTGTGTGCTGAAAAGGCAGATGAAGGCAATTGTAGTTCATTGTAATCACACATGTGGCTATGAACCACTATGGAACCAAAAATTAATACACAATCTAAACCAATTGATGTTACAATAAAGGTACCCCACCTGTTGCGATAATATATTGATCTCAACACCCCGGTAAAGTAATTATCGGTATATAACAATGTTTTCCAGGCAGAAAATGTCAAAAAACAGAAAAAACACAAAAAGAAAAAGCTGATTTATGGTTAACAGTACAGAGAAAAAAAATGGAAAAATACTTTGTCAATAGATGAATATAACGCAATGACATTAATATCCATAGAAAAAAACTTCTTGTCATTTGCAACAGATGTAATACATCAATGACATCTGTTAAACAAGAAAAACTCAATAGAGAATATTGGCCAAGAGCTGATAGCAAAATAACATCATTTGAGTGATATGCTAATATCAGATCTTAGAACAAGTTCATAGGGTGAAATCACACAAACCACTATCCAATATAAGCACAGAAGGATTCTATGTACAAACTAATTACTATAAGTCTCATTTATAAAACATCCAACATCAGGAAAGTATACTCATATCCCATTAAGGATCACATAATGAATTATTAAAGAGAACAGGAACTAGCTAGAGTTGTAATAGGAACAAGATAACAAATTGAGAGCCTTAATCAGAGCGGGTGATAAAAAAAACGCATGTGACGGTAAAATGCCGTTTTGTTTGCCGTTCCTATCACGGTATTCAGAAAGCCTCGTCATGAACAATCATATTCCATTGTGAACTTTGCGATAATGTGATGCGATGGTGATCGCATCTGTGATGTGTGGCAAATGGATAATAAGTTCGATGTTTTATCAACTGGATTTTGAACTTTGTTTTCCTCCGGCCGAATTCTCGCCGAGACAGTCCAATCCAAAAGCCTATTTAATGGTTGTCTTCTTGTAATTAGTGTCGTAGGTGCGGTGAGGAAGTGAGAGACCACAACAGGCTGGTGCATGAGAGAGCTACAGTTGTTTTAAGTTTGAAAAGGAGTGGGGTTAGTGTGAACGTTGCTGTACTATTGTGTGTTATTGTGAGTGTGAAAGTGTTGTTGGATGCGTCATTGATTTGGATTTATCTCTTATGGTAGTGATTGTTGTAAGTGTTGTTCATGGACGCCAGTAGTGGAAGAGTGGACGTGTGACTGAGTGTAGGCTGTGAGCGTGTGAGTGCCCGTGGTGTAGTCGTGCGACGGGTGGTCGTGAGGGTGGGTGTCTGTGCAGCTGTTGAGGGTTGGTAGTGAGGGTGGGTCGTGAGCTAGTTGTGGAGTGTGGTAGTCGAGGTGAGGGTGGTCGTGAAGGTGACCGTGGGTCATGGTAGTGAGGGTGGACAGTGGTCGTGAGGGTGGTCGTGAGGGTGACCGTGGTGTGAGGGTGGTGTGAGGGGGGACCATGGTTGTGAGGGTGGCGGTGAGTGGTGGCGTGGTCGTGAGGGTGGGGCTGAGGATGACTGCAGTTCGTGAGGGTCGGGTCGTGAGGTGGACCCATGGTGTGATGAGTGTGTGCATTGGAGGGTTGACCGTGGTAGTGACGGCCGAGTGGTCGTAAGGGTTTGACCGTGTGCTGAGAATGTGTGACCATGAGGGGGGATTTCTTGTGAGCGTTATGTGAGTGGGCGGGGCTATCTGGTGGTTGGTGCGTATGTCTGTGCGTGTTGGGAACAGTGCGAGTGTCCTTCAGTCTGTTCCAGTAAGAAACAGGGGAGAGTGCAGTACTCAGCAGAGCAGGTCAATCGTTGTAAAAAGAAGGGCCTATAGCCAGAGCGGATCGAAAAGAAACGCAATATGAAATTTTAATGATGAGAAAACAAAGTCCTCGTGACAGATTATGCAGAGGTATGATCGTCTGTATGGAAAATTAGTCGGTAAGATCATTATGCAAATGGTATACACATAATGATTACATGTTTCGTAATATTTGTGCTTAGGACATTGATTTATCACATAGGATATACTGTGATTGTTGTTTATGTATATGCATTGCGATATTTAGCGTACTGGCATCGCCCCCTCGTATGGTCGCGGACAGACTTAATTTAGTGGCCGTTCAGAAGGGTGGCCACAAGCACGAGTTGGAGGGCGTGCGTTGGCGTCAGTCGCCTGGGCGATCTGTGCACATATCCCAAAACAGTCATTTTCAGAGGGGCTGAGGCGGGGCTACAGCCAAAACAGTTTACAACGAAATCGGTGGGCTGGCTTTTTTAAATAATTGTAAAGAAAGAATGATTCATTGCTGCCAAAGTAAAAACAGGAACGATGCTGCCGCTCAATAAACACCTGTGTTTTTTTTAAACTGTAACCAGCCGCTTCGGAGACAGGCAGCTGCTACCTTGACAAATCGCCAAGCACTTTACATACATGTTGTGTGCGGTGCCGGCCTCACCATAAGCCGCCCCCACCCTCTGAAGCCTGCACCCTGAACGAGACGGTCTGACACGTCTTTATTGCGCATCAAAACCCATGCTTGCAGACAGAGCTGAGGGGTTATCGGGCAGCATGGGACAACTCCAGTCTCGAGGGCCCCACAAACAGGCAGTTTGAAGGATATCCCTACGTCAGCTAGCGATCATAAGTGGCTCAGTATGAAGGAGACACTAATTGAGCCATCTGTGTGAAGTAGAGATTATCTTTAAAACTGGATGTTTGCGTCATCGAGGATGGAGTTGTGCAGGCCTGGTATAGGGCTAATGCACGTGGCGCTGCTAGCTAGTGGACGCCTATTGCAGGCGCTGGAGTGTGGCCTCAGCAACCATGGTTGATACATTTAATCATTTATCATATAGATATAACACGATATCTACATTTAGCTTCTCTCATATGTTAATAACAATCCGCTTAACAATTCTGTTTGATTGTCAAGGCAAACATCCGGGAGGGTCAAAAAAGAATTGTGGAAGGAGGTGTGAAATCTTCTCTTTGGCGTGTGGAATCACGTGCGATCCTATAGGACTTGTGGTAAATGTTTCCCAAGATATAAAAAAGTAATGTTAAAAAAAAACATTGCCATACGGGTAAGTTGCAAAATAACTACTGGAGGAGGACCGCCTGGGCCTATTTAAGATGACGGAGATGGAGGAGCAGGTTGCTCATCTATCATGAACCCATTATTGGTGTGGAGGGTTGGTTGCCTGGGGAGTCCTTTGTTTTTGTTTATTTTTTTTATGGCTATTTATTTATTCGATTAGTCTATGTTTTTCCCTCTTGTATTTTTGTGGTGTTGGTCAGTAAAATGGACCTGGACTAATATGACCAGGTACCAAACTCTTCACCAAGTACTAATTTACCTTTCCAAACACGTCAAGATATTTTAGATTACTAATAGTTAACATGTAGCCGTCAATGGTCTAAGTACACTCATTCTTGTTCACATGATTTAGGTAACAAAAATATGAATTCATGACGTTTCACATTGACTTGTAAATTAGTAATAATTAATACATAAAAATTATGTGAAGGAAAAAAAAATTACACACACATTCATTAATTATATAGTAAACATAATAGGGTTGACCAAAATATGAGTACCATCAATGTAATCCAATTTATCTGTACAGATGTAGCTGATGTCAATTTTGAAAATTATCACATATATACTCAATTAGGAGTATTTACATTAATTAGTTCGTATTGAATGTGTAGCTAACTTGCACATTTGTTTTAAATTTTATATCTCAAATGTACATTAGTGGCGCCCAGAGAATCGGCGGTATCACCTGTGCATCAGCAGTGTCCTCATCAGCATCGTCGTCTACATCACATTGCATCTGGCGGTTCATCAACTTACCAAATTGAGTGAGCCCTTGTAAATTCTCTATATTGTGTAAACCTTGGTGTGTGAACGCTTGTGGCACGTGACGCCACACTGTTGTGTAGGGTTAATGGTGTGTGTTGCGATGTATGTGTAGGTATTTATATTTATCTGATTGAATTAACACATAACGACAAATATAGGTTCTCAAATAAACTTGTGCAACGTCTCAAAATGTATATAAACAGTCATTGAAGCTTGTGATATGAATGGGATTACTTTCAATCACATACTTTTACTTGTCTTTAACGATTGTCCCACTACACGTTCACTGCTGTCTGCGTGCCACATACTATAGGACAGGTGGAAAACCACAGCCACTAAATTTAGCTGTGCGCAACGTTTGTGGCAACCACACACAATATCACCACAAAATGTACCAGGGGTATAATTCTCAATTTAGCATGGGACAATACATGTGTGAATTATAAGAAACTAAAAAAAAATTACAAATACAGCTGATATGTAGATCAATTAGAAATAGTGGAAATGTGTAAGAAACCATAAATGGTAACTCCGGAAAATTATATATATATATACAACCTACCGGCCTAAAACTTAAATCTAACGCTTACCGCTTTTTTTCTCATCTATTTGCTTTTCCCGGCCGGAATGGCCCGAGGCAGCCGCATATCCGGCCGCGTGCGGGTCCGGTTCTCCAATCAGCGCCTAATGGCGCTGAAACAAGACAGGACAGAAGCGCCTGCGGCGCCGGGAAAAAAAAACGGCCGCGTCTGCCACGGGGTTGTAATGTACCCACGGGCAGGCCGCCTGACTGAGAGGTAAGTTAGCGCTACTGTATATATATATTATATGGTTTCTGAGGTCCACACTCTAATTATTAGGTTTACACTCTACACTACCGACAATTTATGCAGCACGGCTAGCCAACAGCAGCCGGGGGATGCCCGGCATGATAGCAGCAACTTCCCTCGCGTTCCGCGAATCACCGATGGGGCGGTCACGTGTTAATTCGGGTTTGACGCGCCCCTGCACACGCGTCAAGGGCTCCCCGAGGGAGCCCTGGTGTCCAGCGATGTGGGGACGGCGGAACCGGGGGTCCGGGGGGACCCGGCGGACACCACCCCCGGAAGGGGGAGTGAGAGCGCCCCGATCGGAGGGCGATCTTCCGTGCTTCGGCGCGCGCCCGGCACACTCCAGCGCGCGCAGGTTACTGCTGCGGCCTAGAACGGGCAAATGCTCGATAAATTGGCCGCTAGCAGTATAATTACCATTTGTAGTGCACAATTGACAGACAGATATTTAATTAGGGACGGATGTCGCATTGAAGGTTTAGTTAGAATGAAAATTATATGCATTTAAAATACTTATTTGTGACTTAATAAACGGTGTGTAAAATATTCTTCTTTTTTAAGTTCATTTCAGTTCAGATATACAACTCCTGTCTGGTAGCTTCAGATTCTCATCGGTGGCATTCTATTTCACATAGTCAAAAATAACGTCTTAGAAAACAGGTCGTGGCAAAACAACATAACTTGTCTTTCGCAACAAACAATTGAACCAGCGTTTCTTAATTCACAACAAAAACGTCACAAGAATGATGGCTGTGCAAAAGGAAATCGTAGCAAAGCTGGTACCTTAAAAACATTATAAACAGGCATAGTACTGCTTTCGACTACACAATCTTCGTTAATTCCATAGATGAAAGTTAATAAAACAGAACGAGCTACGGGCCCTGTGCAATACGTCGAGAAGAAAAGATTTGGCTCATCTACATTTCAGCTGGTTTAGCATTTTTTCAACACCTACTTAACGCGACTGAATCGCCCACCATATGTCCTCCTCTCCGGCAACATTCTGTTGCACATATTTCAGCACCATTATTGGCAGCTTCTCCGGAAACATTGCTGTATCTCTCCCAGCACAAGCTTAGCAGATCTCCTGCCACCCTGAAGGCTCAGCAACATTAGTAGCGGTTGCTTCTGCAACCCTGAATTTGCTTCAGCATTAAGTGTCGTAGCAAGCTTCTACCTGCACCCTGAATGCTTCAGCAAAATCGTTAGCGGCGTCTCCTGACAACCTCTTCAATGCTTCAGCAACAATTGTAGACAGCTTCTCCTGCAACCTTGTGAATGCTTCACGCAATACTTCGTAGGTGGCTTTCTCCTGCAAACTCAATGCGTAGCACAATCGTAGCAGCTTCTCCTGCAAGGTTTTGTTGCTTCTGCTACTGCAAAACGTTGATTGCTTCTGCTCCTGAACATCTGGTGCCAGTCTTCTGCAAGCTTCAATCCCCACTGCTGTCGCACAATTGTTAGCAGCTTCTCCTGCACAAGGTTTGTGATTCTGCTCATGCAACGTTGATGGCTTCTGCTCCTGCAAACTTGGTGCAGCTCTTATGCAAGATCAATCCCGCTGGTTCGCAGCACAATCAGGAGCGGCTTCTCCTGCAACCTTCAAGCCCAGCTGGGCAGCACAATTCGTAGCAGCTTTCTCCTGCAACCCTTCAATGTCCCGCTGGTGCAGCACCCATTCGTAGCAGCTATACTGCAACCGTACAATCCCGACGGTGCAGCACAATAGTAGCAGCTTTCTTGCAACCTTCAATCCCGCTGGTGCAGCACAATTCGTAGCAGCTTCTCCTGCAAGCTTTGTGGCTTCTTCTGCTCCTGCAACATTGGTGCCAGCTTCTCCTGCCACCCCCCAAAAAATACGATTAGGAATAACTAAGAGAACAGTGTTACGCAAATACTGGTGCCCTGTGTTGGGTACATGGAAAAAGCTGAGTCAAGGTAACACAACGAAGGGAACTGAGCATGTCTCTGCTTTGGCACAGACACAACCATATACACACATGTCAGGTACATTACACTCGACACAGCAAGCTCAAACGATGCCAGTACCAACTTAACAGCCATGTGAAAGAATACCAGGGCCAACTATACAGCCATGTGAAACAATGCCAGTGCCAATTTCACAGCCATGTGAAACGATGCCAGTGCCAACTGAACAGCCATTTGAAACGATGCCAGGACCAACTTACACAGCCATGTGAAACTATGCCACTGCCAACTAAACAGCCATTTCAAACGATGCCACTGCCAACTATACAGCCATTTCAAACGATGCCACTGCCAACTACACAGCCATTTCAAA
>WSYH01001923.1:33942-53906 GCA_036426205.1 Ascaphus truei
CGTTATGCCACTGCCAAAACTATACAGGCCATTTCAAACAAATTGCCATGCTTTTAACACGTATTTTTGAAACTTGCTATGTAGTGAGAACCATTTAATGTTACGTGGTCGTGGCAGACTTGGCGAAATTTGCCTATAAACGTCACACCTTCGACGCAACGCCCTATTGACTAGATCTTCAAACCTGCTGTTCTGAAATTAGATTTACATATTGTATGTTAAAAGTAATTGTGAACTTATTTGGCTCATGTACAATACACAACATTGTATGTGGTTGAATACATACATTAGCCATTTATCTAAGTTTATTGTGTAAGTTTTTTTTTTAGCAACATTTGATTAACTCACGAGTACAGTTAAATAAAATGTTACTATGCATCAATTATATAAATGGATTTAAAGAACTGAAAACTGGGTTTCCTCTTTTACATGATTTGATTTTTTAAACTAACAAAATATGATCGTGTTTGTTGGGAAGTGGTCTCAAAAGGGAGGGACTGTATTTATAAGGAAGGGGCATGAACTGGGTAATCCAAAATAAATGATTTAGTACTGAGCCTTAGGAGGCATCATGGTATCCGGGAATGGGTGGGGTGGGTGCCAAAGATCATTACCCCCCCCTCCGGGCCGAAGGGGGGTGTAGCCCTAGAAGATAGGACGAACTGGGATGGGGTTACGGCGGTCAGGCCCAACATGTCTCCTTTTTCCAGATATGTCAGTACAGCGTGTTTTTTTTTTTTTGTATTCTTTTGTTGTAGTATTTGAATATTTTTTGTTCCAAAGTCCAGGGGTGCAGCGGCATTTCTTTAGCAGTTTTTTAATGTTATTAATGAGGGTTAGGGTCTTGCCAAAAAATTATGTGAGTTGACCTTTTTATTGGACTAATGATTTAGTGTGTGGATTACAGCAGCAAACATTCAACGCTGTTCGTTCAAAGTTGATTTATCGTTTATCATCAGATGTTTGGTTTGAGCTAAATTTTCAAACAATTTAATATACAGTTGACTCGCAATCTGTTTCGCGTCCATACTGGTGACGTGCATTTGAGTCTTCTTTAATCCTATGAAAATTCTTGATATTTTCTGCGCTTATGCTTGCGCGACTGCCAGAGTACTGAGAACTCCCTTGATTCATACGAAGAGTCTTGGTAGTTTCAACTCAATGGATGAGAAATGATTTCCCGTCGAATGCGTGTAGGCGTCACGAGGGATGAGGGAGTGTAATGCAGTGAGAGTAAGGGGGTAGAGTAATAAGTGGAAGTGGATAGAGGCCGTGAGGTAAGGTGGTTTGTTTTTTTTCCCTTTTATGGGCAGTTGTCACCGGTGATTTTAGTGATGAGCTTTTTACGCCTCTGACCAGTCACAGGGTTTGGGAAATTACACCCACTCCTCTTTTTTCACCTCAGCAGCAGTTTTTTGTTGCGCTGTCATCAAACTTCCCTATTTAGTTCTACGCCAGCTTCATATTAACAACCCTGAGAGAGGTTGCAGAAGATATAATTAAATGGGTGTGTTGTTTTTTTGTTAATTGTTAATACTCAAAATGCTTATCTATTAGTGATTGAGCTGGTGGGGGGGGATTATATGAGGGCTAGTTGTTTTTCTGTATATTTGTTAGATACAACATGTAGTTCTCGGCCAACTCGGGCATATACACAATCTTCTCACCTCCCTATTACATATAGTAGTGAAAAAAGATGGTATAATTTTTTTAACTTAGTGAGATCATACATTATATACAAGGACATTGTGTGATTGTAAATATTCTATATTAAACATAAAAGATTGTTGCTTTTGAATTAAAATTAGTTTTAGCGACAAAAGCAATTTTTTTAAATAAAAATATAAAAATATGCAAATTGTGTCTTGGTGCCTATGTAAATGCACACAGCAAATTGCTTGATGCCCCAAGGGATGTTGAAAAATATGATTTGTGGTCAGGTGATTTGTAACATGACAATATACATTTCTGTTTAATGTGATAGTGCCGTTGTTAGAATTGAGCTGTTGTAGTATTTGTAGAATATATATACTCTTTTTAAATTGAGACTGTCATTAATCCGTCTAATATCGTGGGGTTTGATTGAATACATAGTAACAACAATATCTGTGCCATATATTGGATTAATATTGTTACCTCAAACTACCTAAATTTGTTTTAGACAAATCGAAAACACTAATGCCAAAGTGATCACGATGGTCCTGAGAAAGCTTCTTCTTTATATAGGTCTTAGGTAATACATCAGATATATGGTTATTAAAACGTCAAATCTGAAACACTTTAACTTACCAGTGAACTAAGGCAGAGAAGGGCTTCTTCTATTTGAGATAAGTCTCTTTATTAATTATCATCAGGGATATAGATTGTACAGTACAATGGACATTACTTGGTTTAGACATGTATATTGGGATAATTACTTTAACTTAGGTATTAAGACAGAGTGAAAGCTCTTATTTGATATAAAATTCCTATTCTTCAAGCTGAGATGTTGTATTGATGTATTAAGGCAATTTTTTTTGATTGTATCAGGAATCGAAAATTATACTCCAATAGAGTGGTTCCTAATTAATATTTGGATCGGTTTTTTATAATGGATAAAATATATATAAATTTTATGAGCTTATATCATATCTGGTTTTGAAGATAGATATACTTATTTAAGTGAAAATGGTTTTAATGTTCCATTACATCATTCCATCAGGAACTTTGTGTTTTAATTGAAAATACCGTAGGACTCTGCTACAATCTAATGTTTTTTTACAGGGTTTAGATCCCTCTTTCTTTTTTGATTATCTTTCTTCAAAATGTCCACAAACTGAAATAGCTGTTGATGCCAGTGCCTTGCCCACATTCAGAAAAATGCCTTTTGGGACAAGGGTGCTCCAGTACTTTTTTTACGTTATTCAATCTGCAATTGCTCTTGCTCTTGATTTTTAATGCGATGTTGTGCCTGCCGAACATATGTCTCTTACCACAGCTCACAGGTGATGAGTATAAACTGAACCCCAAAGATGGGTATTACAAGGTGATAAGTTGTGTATAGTTGTGCTGTTTGTTGTGTGACGGTGGGAGAAGACATGCCAAGCGGTGTTCATGAACTTGACATATGTTTGAAATGATTGCATTCTGAAGGATCCTTGGTTGTCACAAAATTGTTCTGAGCTTTTAATGTGGTGTGTGATCAATTCCACTAGGGGGATATAGAAATGTTGGGCCATGTTTCTGGCCTCTTTAGATACAGTATATTTTAGGATCCCTATCTGTATATTTTCCCGACTAATGAATAGAATTGGATTCCATCCTTAATAGGTTCCCAAGTTTATTCACAATTTCTGTTTACTTGAGCAGGAGGTGTGGTGATTGTGACACTGTAGTGTTCGATAATAATACAAAAGGAAAGGGGGTTCCCATCATTCTTTGATGTTCTCTTTGTACTGAATTCAGATTGATTCTATGTGGTACGCCCGCTCTCCTCATTCTTGGACACAGATGGCTAATTCAATACCGTGCCGTTTCAAGTTCTTTTACCTCTCTGTAGTGTGTAGGTTCTGGGAGGGGGTTTTGCTCCAGATTCAGAGTCCTCTGTATAATACAAATTTTATTGGGTCTAGCATCCTCTGATGAGTCGTCGTAAATGCCATAGGGTTCTGGTTCTTGTTTTTTTGAACAATTCAGGCCTATGTGCCTGATGTGTGGTGGATACCTGCCCCTTGTGGTTTTTTTACATACCTTAATCACAGATCTGGGTTGAAAAACTGTTCGCTATTTAAGATAATGATTCCTGGGGCATTGGTTTTTGACTTGTAAATATCAGATTGTATTTTTGTTATTGATTTGTCTATGTATAAATAGATAATGTCCAGTGTAGCTTAATGTGATGGGCTTGATAAGTAATAGTGAGTTGATTATCATAGATTGTTATTTTATTTAATAATATTCTATAACATTATTAATTAAGGTGTCTAGTGTTTCCCGTGCCCATATTGTTAATAATATAGACGTCAATGAAACGTTAATATAAAAATATATATATGTGTCCTTTAGTTTTAAAATGATGTTTGTGCTTCAAATTTTTGATTAAAATTTATTTCTCCCTTTTAACCACCCCATAAAAAGGATTGGCATTAGGAGGGGGCATAAACTTGTCCTCCCTTGCCGTACCCCGTAAGTTGCAAATTACAATTTGTTATCATTTAATAAAAGATAAACTAATTGGGCGTATTGGAGTAAGAAAAGTATGATTTCCTATAATAAATTGTTTTGTTGTATAAGTTATTGAGCTTCCTGGCATTTTCTATAAATTAAATGGCGGTACAGAGTCATGTTCCCCAGATTATGTTGATTTTTGTATTTTGAATTTTATAGGGAGATCCACATCCATAGTTTTTACCGCCATAGCGTTTATACTCGATCTCAGACTGATCTTGTGAATTTGGTGACATAGCCCCTTGAGTCCAGAATAAAGTGAAGGCATAGTTTCTATACTAAAAGGTTTTTGTGTAGAGCATTCACATATTTGAGGGTAACAGACTATTCTCCCAAAGATTCTCCCATAACTGTGATTGAACTTATGGGTCCCAGTCTTCCCCCTAGCTCAACATTTATTAGGACATTTTTTTTTGATATGTTTACACCAATTTTGTAATATCTAGGTTAAAATAACTTCTCAGCTGGTTGGTTTTTTTGTATATGGCTTTGTGAAAACATACTAGGGAAGGTGTATCAGCGCATGCGATTGAGCGGGGAGAGGAGTGCCCGGTGTTCCACCTTTGTGACTTGTCCTCAGAGCGCGGTGTTTATACACCGGTTGGAATGTTCCCGGATGGTGTGCGTTTCGTACATCCCTGTGATAATATGAGCCAAGGTGAGGGTAGACGGGAGAAGGGAGATAACAGGAAAGACGGAGGCATCGGTTGAGCAGATTGTAGTAGAGAGGGGAGGAGAAGGGAGGAAATGGGTGTGACCGAAATAAAGCTCGGTTGTGTCTTATGGAGAAGGTGTAGTCGTTGCTTATCATGTTACTATTGTTTTATCGCTTCCTGGAGCATGCTGCGTAAGTTAAGATCATGATTTTTCACTGCTGGTTAAGACATCTTAAGGACGTCACCAGTTGGCGCGTATTAATCAGTGCGAGGTCAGTGTATTTGTAGTAAGTGTTGTGTTTTATGGCTCACAATCATGCACTTTCTTGACTAAAGTGTCCTTTGATACGAAAGCTTGTGGGGGGGGAGGTTTTGCTTGCTTGTCGTTTTCACTATCTTCTATGAATTGTCAAAATTAAAGGGATTATCATTTTTTGCAAGATTCCTTGTCTTCTTCATTACCTGCTGTGCGCTTGCACACCCTGGCTTTTTTTTTTTTGGTTTATAAAACTAACAATAATATCAATCCAGTGACATTATGACACTGTCATAAGTGTCTTTGTTGGTTGCGTTCTTGTTTTGTTGTATTCAAATACAATTTGGTTTGTTAGTTATGTCTGCAACAATTTTTGTTTTATTTTAAAACTTAAATTGACTTAATTTTCATTTATTTTGACCGTGGCTTGTGTGGAGCATTTTTTCATATTACGTGCACTTCTCCAAAAAGTAGTGTGTTGATGATGACACATATTAAAGAAACACAGTCTTTATGGGTACGTAAGATATTTTGTATTGTTCCACCAGGAACCAGCCACTGCCAACTACACAGCCATTTCAAACGATGCCACTGCCAACTATACAGCCATTTCAAACAATGCCACTGCTAACACCAGAAACTGCTATAGTGAGACCCATAATGTTACGTGGTCGTGGCAGAGGTCGCACATGCCTACAACGTACACCTTCGACGCAACGCCCATTGACTAGATCTCAAACCTTGCTGTCTGAAAATGAATAAATATTGTCATGTTCAAAGTACTTGTGAACTTATTATTGGCTCATACAAACACAACATTGTATGTGTTGAATACATACATTAGCCTATCTAAGTTTATTGTGTAATGTTTTTTAAGCACACTTTGATTAACTCACGAGTACATGTTAATAAATGTTACTACATCACTTATATAAATGGATTTAAGAACTGGACAAACCTGGGTTTCATACATGATTTAACTAACAAAATATGATCTGTGTGTTTGGAGTGGTGCTCAAAAAGTGCTGGGACTGTATTTAAAGGAAGGGAGCATGAACTGGGTAATCCACAAATAAATGATTAGTACTGAGCCTTAGGAGGGCATAAGGTACCCTGAAGGTTGGGGTGGGTTGCCCAAAGACAGCCCCCCCCTTCCTCATTGGGTTAGCCCCAGATATAGTACTCACTGTAGTTTTCTTCTTCCTTCCCCAGTCTCCCTTCCAGAGCGTGCAGCTGTAGTAGAATATGTATCCAAAGCCAGGGTGTGCAGCGCACAGCAGTAATGAAAGAGCAGGTCTTGCAAAAAATGAGTCCTTTATTGACAATTCATAGTGATGTGGGACAGCAGCAAACCTTCAACGCGTTTCGTTCAAAGGAACTTT
Organism: Ascaphus truei; assembly: GCA_036426205.1. Lineage (NCBI taxonomy): Eukaryota > Metazoa > Chordata > Amphibia > Anura > Ascaphidae > Ascaphus > Ascaphus truei. The sequence goes on from WSYH01001923.1 coordinate 40,443, forward strand.
ATCAAGAAGTTCTGTGTGAGCTAAAACAAACAATTTAAATACAGCTGACTCACCTGATTTCGCGCCAAATGGTGACGTCATTAGATGTCTCTAACCAGTGAAAATCATGATCTTCGCGCATGCGCGCGACGCCAGAGTACTGAGAACTCCCTGCTCATACCAGCCGAGCTGGACGTCTCAACCAATGGAATACCTGATCTCCGCGCATGCGTGCGGCGCCAGAGTGCTAGGGATTCCCTGCTTATATCAGCCGTGCTCATTCACTGGATGTACGCCCCTCCGGGCAGTTCCACCGGTGAGAGCACGCCTCTGACAGTCACAGGGGAACACCCACTCCTCTCCGCTCAGCGCATGCGCTGATCACACTTCCCTATTAGTTTCACAAGCCATATAACAACCCTGAGAGAGGTTACAGAAGATATTAAAAATGGGTGTAATATCAAAATGCTAATAAATGATTGAGCTGGGGGAAATGAGCAATAATATCTTGTTTTTGGAAGACAGATAATACTTATTTAAGAAAATGGTTAATGTTCCATTCTACATTCATTCCATCAGGGAACCTTGTTTTTAATGTAAATATCCAGTAGGACTCTCTACAATCTAATGTTTTTACAGTGTTACCCCCTCTTTCTTTTTTGATTATCTTCTCAATGCCCACAAATGAAAAGCTGTTAATGCCCCCTTGCCCACATTCCGAAAAATGTTTGGACACAGGGTGCTCCATATCTTTTTTACGTATCAACCTGCAATGTTCTTGCATCCTTATTTTTAATGCCCTCGTGGTCCTGCCGACATATCTTTTCCCACAGCCACAGGTGATGAGATACACTACAAAGGTAGTATTACAATTGATAAAATTGTGTATAGTGTGACGTTTGTGTGGACTGTGGGAGAAGACATGCCGGGCGGGTTTCATGAATTGACACATGTTGCAATGATTGCATCTAAAGGATCCTTTGGTCACAAAATGATCTGAGCTTTTGACTGGTGTTGATACTACACTGGGGGATAGAAATGTAGCCAATGTCTTGGCTCTTCTATATACGAATTTAGGACCCTTATCTGTATATTCCCGAAGAATTGGATCCATCCTTAATAGTTCCCAATGCTTATTCACAATTCTGTTTACTTGACTGCTTGATTTACTATATTGTGAAATAAACAAAGGACAGATCCCATCCTCTTTGATGTCTCTTTTTGTACCCTTCAGAGATTAGTGTGTAGGCCCCCCCTCACTCTGGACACAGATGGCAATACCGTTGCTCGTTCAATTTCTTTAACCTCCTGTAATGTAGTCTGGAGGGTCTCCCGATCATATCCTCTCTCAACAAATTTGTTTGTCAGCTCCTCAGACTGAGTCACGAAATTGCCAAGGGTTGAACAATTCCGCCTCAGCCTGAGGTACTGACCCTTGGGTATTCCCTTAATCACAGATCTGGGGTGACAACTGTCCGCTCTCAGAAAAATAATAATCAGGAATAATACATACAGTAATGCAGTCTTTATTAAGTTCTTTTGGCAGATTGAAATTGGATAACCATTTGGAAAACATTTGTAAAACATGGGGAAACATGAGTAATGCACATTTATAAGAATATTATTTAATACTATATACAGTACTGTAATGTACTGTATAATATATACTGTATACTATATACTGTATACTGTAGTAATATTTTTTTTTCCGATGCCACTGCCAACTACACAGCCATTTCAAATGATGCCACTGCCAACTACACAGCCATTTCAAACGATGCCACTGCTAACACCAGAAACTGCTATAGTGAGACCCATAATGTTACGTGGTCGTGGCAGAGGTCGCACACGCCTACAACGTACACCTTCAATGCAACGCCCATTGACTAGATCTCAAACCTTGCTGTCTGAAAATGAATAAATATTGTCATGTTCAAAGTACTTGTGAAGTTATTATTGGCTCATACAAACACAACATTGTATGTGTTAAATACATACATTAGCCTATCTAAGTTTATTGTGTAATGTTTTTTAAGCACACTTTGATTAACTCACGAGTACATGTTAATAAATTTTACTACATCACTTATATAAATGGATTTAAGAACTAGACAAACCTGGGTTTCATACATGATTTAACTAACAAAATACACTGCCATGACATTAGACACTGTCAATAAAAGGTGTAATCAAAACAAGGTTGTATGCCAACAAATTTGTTAAAACCAATTGCTAATATTGTGACCATGTGGAGCATTCATACTACGTGCACACTCTCAAAAAGTAGTTGTGATGACAATTAAGAACACAGCTTTAGGGTACGTAAACTATGTATTGTCCAAATACAATACCAAGTAATGTAAATTTGAACACAGACAAAAGTACATAAGATTAGAACATAATCTATGAATGTTAATATATATATATATATATATATATATAAACATATATATATATATATATATATATATAATCTCTATGTTGAGAGATTAGTATATCTATATATATCTATATATATATCTATATATATATCTATATATATCTATATATATCTATATATATCTATATATATAGATATATATATATATTGTAGAATTGTTTTTTGTGTATGCTAATTTTTATGTGTTAGACATGTGTGCAAGCCCGCATTTCACCATCATCACCAAGCACACAGCAGTTCAAATGCAGCAAGTGATTATGGGAAATGAGCAGAAAATGACCACCCTTGCTAAATGTTTCTATAAACCATTCTTGCTGTGGATATAGATATATAAATCTCTCTCTATATATAGATATAGATATAGATCTAGATATCTAGATTTGTATAATTTCACATACAAACACATATTGTTTGAGAAGATTGTTAAACAGACTGGTGTTACATGCAAACAAAAAACACTGGCACACTATTTGGACCCTGTGTATATCATTATCTTTCATGGTTTTAGAATATACATTTATGTAAGCTATTAGTTTTGATATGAAGTGATATACAAGTGTAAGGATATTTTTTCTTACTATACAGTCCGTAAGGTAATTGAACATTTAAAATTGGTCTTCTCAAACAGTCTGCAGCTGTTTTGGGACGCAGATTAGAAACACACATGAGGTATTGTGTTTTAACCTTGAAGTCTACAGCAGACATAGAAGAAAAGTTACAAAGTTTCTCAGGAAACATGCTTTTCGTAAAATATTCTCACAACATTTTATGTTTGAAAGAGAAATGTCGCTTCAAAAGTGCACTCCTGGACATCCTGCTGAAACATATGCGGTCATAATATACAAAGCAATAAAATTTCAGCTGAATGAAAAAGCAACAGTTCATCAAATTTATCAATATATCATCGACAACTACGAATTCTACAGAGAGGCTATTAATCATAAAAAATGGAAGAATGCTATAAGACATACGTTGAGCATGACTAGAACATTTATTAGAACTGTCTCACATCATGGCCAGAGGATTGGATTCTGGAAAGTTGACGAACACTGTCACAGTATGTTGGATCGTAGGACAAACTATTATTAAGGAGAGAAGACAGGAGTAATATGAATTCACGGACCGTGTTCTCGTATGAGGATAACCAACATTACGGGACACAGTATGACCAACAAGAGCAAGAAAATTACTTTGCAAACGTTAATAACTGTCCTCAAGAATACCAGGATGCATGTGAACACACAAGCACAAATACGTTCATGGATCAGCCACAGTACCTGGCTACAAACATGGAGTACGGGCAAAGCAACAACATTGAGTATTACAACAATATACATTTGCATCACAATTCATCACATTCACAATTGATTTTCAGCACAGGACATGGGTCAGGGTAACCCTGGTAAATATAATTTCTTAACACTTTATATACATGTAAAATTACGTGTAAAAAAAATTATTGCATAATTTGCATATCATATACTATGCATTTCTTACAATACTCACACACATGTTTAAAAACAACATTGTAATGGTGTGACAATTGTATTTTATATTTGTATATTACAATGAAACATACGTAGGCAACAAAATGATGCTTGGAGGTATTGTTTATTCACACGATTTGCATTTCAACAATCATACTGAGTAAGGAATGTGAGTTTGGGATATAAACATTGTTATTATGTTCGTAAGTTCAAAACTATTCGGCAAATTATATCGATTTAGCGGCCTCATGTTACGTGTTAATTTGTCATTGGACGGGAAAAAATCTTCACTTTGCACAGATACATTGATCCGCCCTCTTCACGTCCACGCGCAAATGTTTATTCCGTCTGTATTGTGATATTCTCCTTGCGGTGGCGCATTCCTTTGTGAACGCACGTGCACGTGACGCATGCTTTTCATGTATATAGTGCCGGGAGATGCAAGTCATGTGTATGTGTGAGTATCTTTTTCCGCCGCTGCCTGCGCTAAAATGTATGTGTATGTATGTGTATGTATGCATGTATGCGTGGATGTGTGTTTATATGGATGTGTGTGTGTGTGTGTGAATGATTGCATAAGCGACTAAATAATTTTTAACATACAAAGATTGTATTGTACAAAATGATCGGCACCACTTACATTCACTCATACAACCCATGCACACACATATACACACACATATACACACACATATACTCACACATACATTATCTACAGCTCATGCCACTATATACAGGAAAAGCATGCGGAACGTGCACGGCCGAATCCTGTATCAATGTGTGTGTGCATAGCTTGTGTGAGTGAATGTAATTCCTCCAAAATATTTGTTAACATTAAAAAAGAAACTTACAATCATATTTGGTTTGTTGACTTCTAAACACACACACATACACACACACACACACATTGTAGCGCAGAAAGCTGCGTGAATATATTAATTTATTCATGTTCACCGACGTCTGTCGTCTCCCGTCTCCCTGCCGTGTGCGCGCGGCCCTTCTAGATAAAGTCTGACTGTCGTTACACAACAACAAACCCGCACACGCGCACGCCACTATATCATATATTAGGCTGCGGTCCCAGTGATGTCTGTGACATGCGCGCCCAGCGTGGGGCGGCGCGTGCACAGCGCTAACCGCGATCTGCGGTCTAAGGGAGAGAGGGAGCTTGCGACGGGAGGGGACATGTTGTGGAATTTGCGGGGCGTGGCCATTACGTCACGCGGCTGCTTCGCCCTCATTGGGTGAACCGCCAGTGGGGGTGTGGCCACGCCTCCGTCGCAAATTTTGTACTAAATTTGATTGAGTTACAATAATCTAGCATCATGGCGCGGCTGCACATTCAGCGGGTAGGTGCGTACTGGGCCGTTTCCCATTGAGGGCTGGGACTTACACGCACAGCGCACACCGAGCCGTGCGCACATGTCAGTGACTGGGACCACAGCCTTAGTTCGTACTTGTAGGCTGTTGACATGGGGCCGCACTACAAGCGGAAGCGTGCATAGGCAAAGCACATGCTATCCCTGTCCCTAACAACCGTGCGGGGCGTTCATATTGACGACACGGACCTAGTTCACCGTCATTGGAGGAAACGTTCAGTGACGTATTTAGTTTACAATCATCATTACTTTAGGATCCACCTTCCGTTTATGCGCGCACAAGCGACAATACAGCGGTATGTTTGGTCAGCGTGCGTATGTGCACGCACTGCATGCAGGTGGCGCGTTCATAGACAATTGACCGTTTCATGCGTTACATAGTGATCGGTAGCGGGGCGTAGTTTGAGCGTAGTTCGGAAGTGGTGTTGTCCCGGCCTGCAAGAGGGTGCAGCGAAACAACACACATGCCCTCCCCTGCTCGCTCACCCCTTACTCCACAACACACAACACCATTATAACGCTGAGCACTTCAGAAAGCCATTACTCGTGACATATATCGCACGCGTAGCGATAGCAAGGATTGTGTGATATTGCATGCTGTTGTGCGTCCCGCGCCGCACGTGAACCTAAAGTGCGCGCGCAGCTAGGAGGAGTAGCGTCAGGTTAGCCAGCACTTCTATACAATGTCCACACACGCACGGCAGGGAGTGGTGACCCGCCAGCCAGCGACAAACATGATGTGGCACCGTTAGCGGCGCAAATATGAATGTATGTATGTATGTATGCGTGAATGATTTTTCAGATTGAATGCAACATGTTAAAACATCTTTTTCAAACATAACACAATCAAATATATAACTTTACACACTACGTTCATGCATCTCACGGCTCAATAACATGTTAAATAATGCGCCATTAGCACGTCCGCATGCATTAGATAGCGGCATTTGACTACACTGTGATGGCGCGGATGAATACACAAATATACATTTTGACTTGCCGTTGTCTTGATTGACAATGGTCATGGGCGTGCGCGCGTGTCCAAACTATAAAAACATAGGCCTTGCACAGGCAATTATAAGTCATAATGTCCATAATCATTTCAAACAACAACTGTGAAAACACGTGAGTGTTTCGCATAATGCTGGTGACCAACATAATTGACGTATTGAACGCAAGCCACACCACATGCCCCCCTGCGCGGGAACATATCATACCCAAATCCGCATGCACAATCATGCCTAATTACCTCACTGTGCACAAGTGCCATCACTGTGGATACATGCGTGCACGCATACTTTGTGTTAACAGAGACACAAATTTGCTATAATTGTTTTGCCGCACGCATGACTGAATACATAATTTATATAGCATGATATTGACGTTGTCTTTATTTAATCTAATTTTAGATACCTTCTTTAGAGATGGAGAACCATCAAATGATAATGGAAGATTGGAAAGTGATGCGGACACATGATGTAGTTAGCTTGCTTAATAAATTTGAAAGCTTCATTAGATATTATGCACTATATTCAAACTAGGCTACTTTGTTAAGTCAAAACCTTTGTGCCTCATCCACGTGTGTGAATGTATTTTAGAGTATATAAGACACACAAAAGTAAAATAGCTTACTTTATATTATGAAGTGTGTATGTGTATAATGAAATTGACACTATTTAATATTAGTTTTTTTCACTTTACACAACATTGTAATAGAATGTTGATATAGCATATAACAATTCCATATTTGTAAGTTACATACATTAAATAGTGAATGACTGAGTATAATGATTATCATTCATGATTATATATATTTTGATGCATGCAAAGCTTCATTAAACTGCACATAACTCTCGTACAACAGTTTCTGTGATAATTATTGTAAAAAACTTAATGAATACATAATAAATCTACAGGATTAGATAATTAACCTTGTACTTTGATAATGGACAATGTAAACTTTGTCTTGGGTAAGTTCATGATTAAGTAACATGGTGGTATGTAGTCATTTGTACATGTAGGATGATGAAGTTATGTCACATACAATAATACATATGATGTCCTATGTTGGATATGTTCACTTTGTTAGTACCTTATTAAACATGAAGTGCTAATGATGCATCACTGATCAATAGTACATTAAAATAAACAAGAGACAGTATGAAAACATGAAAGAACATTATGAACATGTACAACATGTAACGATCATGCCCACATGACATATTGTATAATGTTGAACTTTTGTGAAGGTTCTAATAAATAACAGTGAGATTTACATACCATACACATGTGGCCACGTACACACAGCGTACCTTCTATACAGAAGGTGTTCAGCCAACACTATCCTATGTTTAGAAAAAAGTAGTACAGGTTACATGTAAAAACATGAGACAGTATACAACCATTTTTACATGTTAAATGTTAATTACCAGAGAAATAGGTGGCAATCACATTACGCCGTGTCTCCATCCCACTGGCAGTCTGCTCCTGATCCCCTGCAGCATGTACAGGAGGGTCCTCCACGAGACCCTCACATATGTTGCCTAGAATATTGTTACGTCATGCTATGTTATGCAGAATGCAACAACTCATCACTATGTCAGCGACCTTTTCAGGCTTGTACTGTAGGGCACCACCTGATCTATCCAGACATCTGAAACGACTTTTTAACAGTCCAAACGTCCTCTCAATAACTGAGCGAGTGGATATGTGTGCCGCATTATAACGCTCCTCGGCAGGGGATTGAGCGTTAAGCAGTGGGGTTAGGAGCCACGTTCGAATCCCATATCCTGAATCACCTATAATACAGCGAGAGAAAATATGATTGACAATCAGTAGAACTATTGCGTGGCAGATATCTAAATATTCTCTGACATATCACAACATACATTAGACAGACAATGTGGTTGTAGTCCATGTGAACTTTTTTAGTCTAATTGTAAGGTACAGCTAACATGCATATATGTAGGTTGGATATATGCATTCATAAAGTTTATTGGTTTCAAGGATGTGTGATTTTACAGACAGACATGTTGGTAACAATTAAATGTTACCTATGTTGTCTACAGCTATGCTTCACATTATGTCACACATAAGTGCTGCATTGTGAAATCAATGTGTATATCTCAGTATATGAAATGAAATTTATAGTAACACTTTTACTTAAAGAAATGTGTTACATATAACAATGGTGAATATCAGATTGGATACAGTATAATACATTTTAAATTTGAACTATGTATGTAATAATTATGTGTCAACAACACATACATAGAATAAACTTCAGACACACATTAGTTACATCATATTTACTCACTCACCAGCCAACCATGCCCATAAATACCCGCCTCAAATGCATGGAAGACTGATGATTGTTTCATAATATAGGAATCGTGGTTGGAACCCGGAAATCTGGCTACCACATTCAGAATTTTCATGTTGGCATCGCATACAACCTGCACATTCATGGAGTGAAATTGTTTCCTATTACGGTACGCATACTCCATTTCACCAGGCGGGATCAGAGCAACATGTGTGCAATCTATTGCACCCATCACGCATGGTAGACCAGCTATGCTATAAAATGCATTCTTGAGTTCCAACCACTCTGTCTGCTCACTAGGAAAATGTATATAATTCCTAGCACGTCGGTTCAGTGCACATAGAAACTGTGTAAGGGCCCGCGTGATTGATGGCTGCGACACCCCACCTACTATGCCCACAGTTGATTGAAAAGACGCAGAAGCAAGAAAATGTAATGAGATCAGCATTTTAACAAGACCAGGGACTGCATGAACTCTGTCTTTTAAGGGCTCTAAATCTTCTCTTAACTCTGCATAAAGAGCCAATATTGCTGATGAACTCAAACGATAACGAGTAATTATTTCTGCTTCGCTCAGCCCCTCCAAATATGTTCGATCACGGAATAACCATTGTCGGGGAACCCTCTCCCCTCTCTCTTTTCCCCCCTCCCCCCCTCTCTCTCTTCCCCTCCCCCCTCTCTCGTCTCGATCTCCTCCCGCTATGAGGATTCCCTCTGTATTTCATGTATCTCTTCTTAAAGCCGTGATCACTAATGATTTTTCAGTTCCAGTTTCTTCTACTTCCCCGTTGATGGTCCAGGGTAAACCTGAATATGAGATTCAATTCATTCTGGATTCCAAGATCTCCAGAGGATCATTGCACTATCTGGTGCATTGGAGAGGTTTCGGTCCTGAAGAAAGGTCCTGGATTCCGAGCCACCGGGTCCACGCAGCTAAATTTATGCGTAATTTTCATATGAAATTTCCAGACAAGACTTCGTGGAGTCGCCCGGAGGTCGCTCCTAGAGGGGGGGGTGGTGTACTGTGAGGATTTGCCATCCTGGTGTGCAAAGACCGTATCCTCACCTCTCAGTCCCTTCTGCAGCAGACACTCAGGTTGCGCAATCCCCTGGTCCTGTGACGTGCATGCACGCGGATCCTGCGCTGCCTCTTCATGCTGCCATGGACCATAATCCCGCCCCTCGCCCTTTCACACATCGTGGACGCTCCTCCAGCCTCCCTGCTGACGCGCGAGTCAGGCCATGCCCCTTGACCTCCGTGACGCGCATGGGTTGGTGCGCAACGGGTCCCGCCTCCTCTGCCCCCAGGAATCGGCGTGGGAGTGACACGCTACCCAGACTCTGCCCCTGGCCCCCGTTACACGCGCAGGTCAACGCGTGATGGGTCCCGCCTCTTCTGCTTCCAGGAATCTGCGTGGGAGTGACACGCTACCCAGACTCCGCCCCCTGGCCTCCGTGAGACGATGCGCAAACACTTCTGCACTCTACCCTGATTAGGCTGTTTCCTAGGGTACACCTGCATGCACCAGCAGCCAATACTCTCCCACTTCCTGGTTCTGCCCTGGCTGGCTATTGGAGGCACCTCCTTTATATACCTTCAGTCTGCAGTCAGTCATCGCTGAGCATAGTCGTTGTAACGCCGTGCCTTTCCACATCTAGTCCCTGAACCTTGCCTTGCCTTACCTTGCTTGCTGTTTAACCTCTCATTGCCTGACCCTGCTAGTACCTTGGACTCCGCTTCTCTCTACTCCTGATCCGGCTTGTCTGACTACTCTCCTGGCTCCAGTCCTGACATTGGCTAAGTACTCCTATGATCCGACCTTCTCCAATCCTGAACCTGGCTACGCACACCGACGATCCGCAACTTTCCAATCCTGAACCTGGCTACGCACACCGATGATCCGCAACTCTCCACTCCTGAACCTGGCAAGTACCATTACTATTCTACTATCCGTAATCCTGACCTGGCCTGAATGACTATTCTACACTCTAGGCGCGCTCGCGTGGCTGTGGGTCATCGTTACTCAATTCCCTGCCTCAGCACTGTGGTCGCGCCTCGTTTGTGGTGAGCTACGTGTTACAAGGCACCAACTCAATGACTGGAATGGTGTCAGACCCAAGAGAACTAGAACCCACAGCCACTGCTTTTCCAGGCCTTCATGGCTACTATGGCTTCCAAGGGTTTAATACATAGGTCATTGCTACATGTTTTGGCTTAGTCAAGGGTATTCATTTTGGCTTCCTATATTTCCAAGAGAATATAGGAAGCCATAGTGGCCCACTTCAGCACCCTGGACAAGGCCAAAACATTTTCAGCAACCTGGAATTAGGCGCTGGAACGGCCTGCTGTGGAAATGCATGGAGGTGTTCCACACTTCATTTGCATATAATTAACACTAACAGCCATTCAAGTTAATAGTAGGCTATCTAAGCAGTAAAAAAGGCTTTAATGCTGCATTAGTGAGCTTCAAAGATCCCCGTTAGCAAGTTAATGTCTCGTTCAGTCAATAACAAAGCTATGTGGATCTGCTCCTTAGGGACTTATTCCCATGGCTCCGAAGTTGTCATTGCTGAACCGTACGGTTTGTCATGTTCCGAAGAAGTGGAATGAAATGTGAGAAAAAACCTTATTCTCTATTGCAAATCACTTCTCCTAAACCGCATCTAAAAAAGTGACAAACCGGCCGGATTGTACCTGCTTTAGAAGCGCAATGACGAAAGGTGGAGCTAACTCCATTCCCAGTCTGACATAGGTTTTGCTCTCTCAGCCAAACCCATATTTCAGGCTCTGGATGTAACTCGCAATACCAATCTCACTACCCTTTAGGTGGTGTTAATTAAAATTCAAGTTTTTAGAAGCGGTTTGCATTACAGAACTATGAGAATAGCAGTTCCAAGCAAATAAAATGGGAATTGGAGACTTTTTTTGATAAACAGATCGAATTGTAAGAGCAAGAGTGAAACCACCTCTAAAAAAGCCATTTAGACGCAGTTTAGACATGCGATAAGGGCTTAAAGAATAGCAAAGCGGGGACTTCCGGTGACGTCACAGCCAATGGTCTGCTAGTGGAAGAGCTCCCGGCACCCTCACCAATCTATACACTAGAATAAGTATTCTACATCCCAAACCCCCCGAAAATTGACCCCACACCAGGAATAAGCACCGAGAGATGGCAGGGAAGCCGCAGAGAAAAAAACAACAATGCCCCCGTCACCAAGTTCTTCCCTCCGGCGTGAACGCCAGGCTGAGATCGCCCCGAGGAGCAAGATGGCGCCGGAGAAGATCCAGAGCCACGAGGCGGCGCAGGCGCCGACACAGCCCGACTGACTCGGACCCCCCCGTCCTAAATAAAGACTTTTTTGATGCCCTAATTACTAAAATGAGGAGGGAGTCCAGGAAGACAACGGAAAGGCCTCCAAACCATCCGGGGCAAGAGTGGAAGCTCTGACGGAGCGGACGGAGGATCTGGAGGTGAAGATGGAGGGAATCTCAAAACGAACAGGCTGAGACCCACGAGGAAGTACTGAGATGCGGAGAGGGCGATCCGACACATACAAGACAAACTAGAAGACATGGAGAACAGGGAGCGGAGGCAGAACATCCGCCTCAGAATATACCTGAATCACACCTCACCCACGAAGACCTCCAACCATACCTCCGCAGACTCTTCCTGCAGCTCGTCCCTGATCTCTCAGACATGACCTACACACAGATCGCGCCCACGAGCCCTGGCCCAGAAATCAGTGGAACCCAAACCGTCACAGAGATGTGGTGCTGAGAATGCACGCATACTCTGCTAAAAAGCGCATCATGACACGGCTAGAGAGTGAGGACTGCGACTATGGATGGAGTGCAAATTCAACTCTATAACGATCTCTCCCAATTAACAACAATAAATAAAGAAATGCACTGCGCCCACTCACCTCCTACCTCAGGGACCAGGGGGTAAAGTACCGCTGGGGATTCCCCTTCAAACTAGTGGTGCTGCGCAATGGCCGCCACCCACCAGCAACACCCCTCAAGATGCCAAAAACTTCCTGAAAGCGTTAGGAATCCTCTCCCCACCGCAGAAGAGCAACCGCCCCAGTACTGAGGAGACGCCGGAGACGACCCCCCAAGAAGCCCCCCGCACATCGGAAAGACTGGCGAGACAACGCTCCTGGTGAACCCCAGATGAGCCAGCCCAGCTGTAGAGGCCCAGGAACCACACCACGCGGCCCCTGCAGTCATCCCACGCAGTCCCAAGGCCCTAAAGACTACAGTATACACCCAGCATAAGAATCCGCAATAAACAAAATATTCCCCTGGCCCCGAGTCCCCCTAGACTACATCCCACGAAATTATCTTCCCCTTCCCTCCCCCCCCCCAATTCCCCCCCCCCCCCCTCCTATCCCCCCCCCCAACCCTACCCCCCCCCCTCCCCTTGCCATTACCTCCCCATATTCCTCCCCCCCCTCCCCCCCCCCCTAGCCCTCCCCTCCCCCCCCCCCCACACACGTTAAATGCCCACTTACCTTCACCGCCCCCACCTGAGACCGAGGGGGAACCGGGACCCCGCTCGGGTGTCTCGGGCAACGGGAGGAATCGGCAACCAAGCTGCTCCTCTCTCCCGGGCGCGGTCCTATCGTGTCACTCACGTGCTCCGGAGCTGCACCATCAGAGACACAGACACCAGAGCCGCGGACCTGCTGCTGCTCTCCCCCATAAGCATCGCCCGGTTTGGCGCTCCCCGTGGACAAGAGATGCCCAAGATCCCCAACCTAAGAGCCCACACACCAGGACATCAGCCCGAGACCCCACATACGGACTCAGCACCCCGCGTGATCCGCCCCCGGGGCAACCTCTCACCCCCCCTC
>WSYH01001923.1:56953-101684 GCA_036426205.1 Ascaphus truei
ACCCCCCCCCACGCTCCCCCCCCTCTCCACCCCTACCCCCATCCCCAGCCCACAACCTACCCACCCCCAACCCCCACACCCCTCCCCCCCCCCCACCCTCCCTCCCATAACCCCCCAACCCCTCCCCTCCTGTCCCCCCACCCAGACCCTACACCCACCAACTAAAAAAAACATAACCCGAAGCCTACCCCCCCCCCCACCCTACCCCCCCCCCTACCCCCCACCCCTCGCTAAACAGCCCCCACCCCTACCCCCCCCCCACCCCTCCTCCCACCACCACTCCCCCAACCCCCCCCCCACCCCTCACCTTTTTTACACCCAAATCCCTCTGACATCCAAAATGTCAAGAGGAAACTTTTCGGCCCAAGACAGCCCATTCTCTTCTGTCTCCTGTGTCCTCCCCCCCCCCACTCTCCCCCACCACCCCACCCTCCCCCCGCTCTGACCTCCCCCCCATATCCCTTGTGGGACCACCAAGGACTACCCCCCACATACTAAACCCGATTGCCGATACCAACCCTGACATGGGAATAATTCAGGACAGACAGGGCTTATCCCCGAGACCCCCCTCCACATGATGGCGTCGATCAAAATTATTTCCCTGAAGTCAAAGGCCTTAATTCGGTTCGCAAACGCAAACTAGCCCTTCAAGAATTTAAAAAACTAAAGGGGATATAATTTGTATCCAAGAAACCCATTATAACAACGCAGACCCGCCAAACACATTTAAACACGTGTACCCCAAGCGTTTTTCGCTTCCTCCCCAGCAGAAAAGAGGGGTGGCGTCCCCTGATTAAAAAAAACATACCATTTGCCCTGACGACGGTAACTAAAGACCCCGAGGACGGTACATACTCCTCCAAGGTACGCTATCTCAGGCTCCCCCTTAGCCATCCTAAATATTTACGCCCAAACGCCAACCAAACCCAATTCCTCAGAACCTCCTTAGCACCCTCGACCAACCGACGCTCTCTTTCCTTTCCTAGTCGGAGACGTAAATATGGTACTTAACCCAGCCCATGACAGATCAGGCCAAACTACTGCCCCATACTCCATCCAACTACAGACAAAAGCCCAAAAATTCAAAGAATACTTCGGGGGTACTCTCGACAGATATTGGCGAGCCCAGCACGTGGGTCACGCGAGACTATCTTTCTACTCAACCCCCATCATGTCTTACTCGAGGATCGACTATTTTCTGGGCAACCAAAAATGTACTCCAGGGCATCCTCCCACTCCGAAATGCCCAATAAAGGGTCTGACCATGCCTATCGTACTCACCCTCTCTCTACCTTTCGTCAAGTCCTTAACATATAATTGGAAAATCGACGACTCTCTCTCAACGATCCATAGTAGTCAAAACAGTGAAACAAAAAACTGATCACCTTCTTCCATAAACAAAGGTTCAGTGCCCTCAGCAGCAACTCTGTGGGAGGCCCACAAAGCCACCATCAGAGGGGAACTTATATCAATAGCCTCCTACAAGAGGAACTTAAACAGAGAGCCAGAAGGAACTCACGGATAAAATCTAGCGCTAGAGCGCTCACACAAAACAATCCTTATCAAAAAAGGTGTTCAGAACAAAGCGAGATCCGACCTAAAAGTGCTCGAACTGCAACTGACGAGGTAGAGAGAGCCCTGAAATGGACCAAACAGCGGTTCTACGATAGGGGCAACAAACGGACAAAACTTCTGGCCTCCAAATTAAGAGGCTTGAAGACACAGACCCAGATCACAAAGATCAGACTAAAAGCGGCCTAGTCTCCTATAACGAGAAAGGACATCGCGAAATGAGTTCGAGAGTTCTACACAGATCTTACAATCTCCACCAAATAGCATGCCAAAAGATATCGCCAAACAAAAATACATCCGACTATCTAACCAAATGCAACCTCCATCCCTCACTACGGAAGAACTCGAGTTTTAAACAAGAAAATAACTCTAGAGCGACTAAAAAAGCGATATCCTCACTTAAATTAGCTAAAACACCGGACCGACGGATTTTCCAACGGGTACTATAAAAAATTTGTAGGCCCCCTGTCCCCACCTCCTAGAAATGTACAACTCCTATGCAAGACCAACAGATTCCAGACACTATGTGGCAGCCAATCTGGCTATTATACATAAAGAGGCAGAGACCCCCTTCAATGCGCAGCTACCGCCAATATCCTCCTAAACTCTGACCTCAAACTTTCAGCAAAATCCTAGCAAACAGGCTGAATCCTATTCTCCCAAGGCTAATTCATATAGACCAGGGGGATTTGTGTCAGGAAGACAGGCCTCTGACAACACCGCCAAATTATTGATATTATAGACCACGTGCACCTCAACAATCCCAGGCCCTGATACATAGTCTCGACGCGGAGAGGCCTTTTGACCGCATCAGATGGTCTTCTATAGACCAAACGATGCGCCAATTCGGCTTCTCCGGACCATTTCTTGCCGGCATCCGGGCCCTCTATACTAATCCAACAGCCCTACTAAAACTCCCAGGAGCGGCTCCAACCCAATAAAAATACAAAACGGCACCAGACAAGCAAGTGTGCCCCTCTCCCCTTTACTCTTCGCCCTATCCTAGAGCCCCTGGCCGCCCGAATTCGAACTGAAACCCACTATTAAAGGTATCCCAATCGGAGACAGGGAATACAAAATATCCCTGTTCGCCGATGACATAATTCTCACTCTGTCAGCCCCCTCACCTCCCTCCCTAACCTAGAAAAACTCCTCGACGAATTTGGCCAACTCAGACTATAAAGTCAATACTGACAAGTCGGAGGCGCTTAGCATCTCCCTCCCGAACACCCGTAGGTCAGCCCTACAACAGAAATTTAAATATAAATGGAACACCTCCCACACAAATACCTCGGAATCAAAAATAGCAAGTTTATATAACCGCTGTATCAAATTAACTACCCCCCCTCTTCCGCCAGATCTTAAAGATCTTGAGACCTGGCTATTCCACCAGATCTCCTGGTCGGAAGGATAGATCCACCAAATGAACATCCTACCCCCGCTTGCTCTACTTCTTTCAGACCCTCCCGTCCCTGTCCCACTAGCAGAACTGAGGAATATTCGGCCCCTATCTTAAGATTTATGGCAACAACGTAGAGCCAGGGTCCCACGATCGGTCCTATTAGCCTAAAGGTCGAGAGGGGGCCTGGGGGCTCGGACATACTCCGATACTACCTTCGGCCCAACTGAGGCAGGGGTAGTGGAACAGTTCCCCCGCCACCAATTGTTGGCTGGAGAATCGAGGACACACCACGCCTTCCCGAACCCCCTTCCGACTACTATGTGGTCCCAGCTCTCAAAAACAGGAAATCGCTGAGACTTGGTCTCGGGGCAATGAGATGCACGACGGCGACATGGTTAAAAATCAAAGGGAAATATGGCTAGCTTCAACCCCCTCTCAACTGACCCCTTATTCGGGAACCCGGACTTCCCACCGGATGGCGCCCGATCCCAATTAGCCAATATTCAAGCTGCTTAAACATCAGAGTGGTTGCGGATTTGCAGGAAAAAGACGAGCCATGTCCCTCCCGGAATTAGAACCACATTCACGTCCCCCAACTTGCCCATTTTCCAATACCCCAGATCCGACATTTCCTAAGAACCAGTCCCCTACCCTCAAGGTCCCGCCGCGTTCTAGATTCGAGACCTCTGCCTCAAAGATACAAAGATTCTGGTCCCGGATCCAGGGCCCTGACCGAGAACACTGGATATAGAAATACCCTGGACCCGCAGCACTACGTGCTGGGAAAACCAATCGACGACCTCCCTGCCCCGGCGGCCAGACTCGCGGCGGCAATACTGACAGCTGCGAGATGCTGTGTCGCGGCGGCATGGAAGAAAAAATTAAAGCCCCTCCAGAAGAACTGTGATTACAAGAATAGACGGAATTATGAGCATGGAAAAAATGACGGCAATGTTAAAGCAAAAAACCCCACAATTTACTCTACCTGGGAACCTGGACAGGACTACCAACCACATAAACCCCCAGCTACTCCTCCCCCCCCCCTACGGCCGACGAACCCTTTAACCCCCTCCCCCCTCCCCCCCTCTCTTCCCGAAGTCGTTCCCAACTATCCACCTTTCCTTCGTCTCCCCCTCTCTTTTTCACTATTGAAAGAAGGAAAAAGGGTTTATTGTGTGTCATTTACCTCTCCCATGCCATGTACATGTACTGCGCCGTATTTACAAGTTGGCCTGTGAGCCAGTGTCGGTATCATGTACCCCTGCGATGTATGACACCAATAAAGGAAAAATATTTATAAAAAAAAAAGAATAGCAAAGCGTGTCAATTGATTGGAAAGTGCACTTTAAAAGCTGGTTGTCACACTTCAGTTACCAGAATAGGTCCCTTGGTTTCTCTTTCATTGTGCTCTCTAAGGGCCGGATATATCAAGCAGCGATTAGCTGACATATTTATCTTGTTCACTACATTTTTTTTAGTAAGATCGTTCATTTTGCTAATCTAATAAAAAAATTAGTAATATTTGATAGATGTTTGAAACACATGGTATGTAAATATTATTTTGACCGTTTCTTTACTAAATGTACACGTTGATGTAAAAATGGAGCTGATGTTGCGTACTTCCTGGAAAATGGTGCGGAATACTCGAGATTATGTCCTAGTCAGCACACTATATAAAGCCTTTATTTTGTCATGCACGTTTCCAGTGCTGTTGGGAGGTATAGAGAACAAATTGGCTGCAGGGATTTGGAGGTTTTACTTGATTTATACTGACATCTGAATGCGTTGTCCTGTTATATTTGTTGTATGTCTGTGTTGGTGTTTGTGTTAATATTTTTCACGTTATTTAGAATTTGTTTGTCTTGTGTGTTCATATTTGTTGTGTGCTTCTGTATGGTGTACTGTGAGTGGGAAAGATGGAGGAGAGTGGACTGACTGCTGAGAGTGAAGGGAGTGAGGCCGAGAGAGGAATGTTAGAGTTGTGGGAATGAGAGGACTTATGCAGTGTGGATGAGTGAGGAGCAAAGGAGTGGCAGGGTGACAAGAGTGGTGGCTGGAGAACTGAGGAACACAGGAGTGGAGGGTGCGAGGAGTGGTGGCTGGAAGAGTAAATGACAATCACCTTCTTGTAGGTCCAGCCTATTACAACCCGTTGCTGTGTAGTCGCCTTTTCACAAGGTCAACAACATGTAATCGACTAATATGTAACCTACAAATGTAGTACATACATACTATTGTTAAATGCTCACATAATATAACCATTGTAAACATGTAACATAGCGTAAATTGCAACTATTACGTGTGAGTACAATAGAAAGCAAAAATGTAATAACTAAAGATTTGAGAAACAATGTTAATTTAAAAATATACTTCTATACTTCACGTGTTATTCAACGTTCTTGTTACTATTACTAACATGCCTAACACTTAGCAATATGTACAGATGCAGCCACGAGTATCCGAACACTTGCCTTGGAAAATCTTTGGCAGTCTCCCAGTAATGCTGCAACATTTCTGTGACCTTTCTACAGACAGACAAATGGCCCATCGGATTAACACAGCGGGGTCACTGGCAGTCCTATTTAAACTGAATGGGACTGCCAGGGACCCCCGCTGTGTTAATCCGATGGGTTGTGTCGAACAGAATTCTTCCAGCCTTGTTGGTCACTGTTATAGAATTGGTAATTGTTAGTGATATAATAATGTATGCCTTTGAGATTTGCTCTCTTATCTGTTCTGTCTTGTATGGCACATAAGATCATATAAGCATAACTGATGATCAGTTTTGCATGGCATGTAGAGAGCACCATGCTGCCTGTAATTTTTAAGCGTTATGAGAGGTTTTTGTTTTTCAAAGGCATAGTTATTTTAGTTGTGAGTCCAAGGTCATTTAACAAAGAAAGACACTGTTTAAAGTGATACATGTGTTAATTATACTGTTGCAGGGTACATGCAACCACACGTGGATTTCTTGCAAAGGCTTATTTATTGAGCCTTAAAAATGACAGCACACAAAAACAAAACAGCTTCTTTTCAGCATAAAAAACAGAAATGAAGTCCTGAGCAGGGCTTACCCTTTCCCAACAAGGGCTGTTTAGATTCCAGCGTAACAGTACACAAACAGTTCATCAAAATGTATTTTGAAGACAGACCTTATAGCAGTAAACTTTCTTTAGCGTCTCAGTACTCTCTCTTGACCAGACAGCCTGCATGTGTGTACAGCTTGGGGGGTTTAAAGCTCCTTGATGAGGCAGCTGGGATCAGACTGATTAACCAGACCTCTCAGCTGAAAGTTAACCTCGTCACTACTGCACTGCCGACCTACACATATGTCTGCCAGGCATAGGGCTGGTGACGTTTATTCACCCTGTCACATTCCACCTGGTCAACCTAGCAATAGAGTCTTTCATACTATTTAACCACTTCAAAGGAGCATGGTCTGTCACCAGAGTAAAATGGACTCCTGCCAGGTAATGCCTCAAGGTCTCGATTACCCACTTTACTGCGAGTCACTCCTTATCAATCACTGAGTAGTTTTTTTTCCCTCAGGAACAATTTCCTACTCAGAAAAGGATCGGATGTTCCACTCCCTCAAACTGTTGTGACAACACTACAAAAGGCCTGTTAAAGTCTGGGCTTCTAAGGACGGGACCCTCTGATAGACACCTTTTTACGTCCTCAAAGGCTCTCTGGCACTCCCTTGACCATACCACTTGTGTAGGGGCACACTTTTTTGTGAGGTCTGTTAATGGGGCTACAACTTGAGAGTTGTTGGGGATGAACCGCCGATAGTACCCTGCTAAACTCAGCAGAGAGCGTACCTGCGTTTTTGTTTGGGGGGTCAGAACTTCTTTCAGGGCAGCTACCTTGTCGGCTAGTGGCCTTACTTTTCCACCTCCCACTGCATACCCTAAGTATTTGGTTTCCACCTTGCCTAAGGCACATTTCTTAGGGTTGGCTGTGAGCCCTGTCTCTTTTAGAGATTTGAGGACCGCTTTCAGCCTATTTAGATTGGCCCGCCAGTGTTTACTATAAATGACAATCTCATCTAGGTAGGCTGTGGCATAAGCCCGATGAGGTCTCAGCACTTTATCCATGAGTCTCTGAAATCTGGCTGGGGCTCCATGCAGTCCAAATGGCCTTGTCACAAACTGGTATAAACCCATGGGAGTGGCAAAGGCTGTTTTGCACTTGGACATTTCCTCTAAGGGTATTTGCCAGTATCCTTTTGTTAAGTCCAGCGTGGATATATATTCCGCGTCAATTAACTCGTCTACCCTTGGCATCGGATATGCGTCAAACTTGGATACCGCATTGACCTTTCGGAGGTCCACACAAAATCTTACCTTCCCATCGGGTTTAGGGACCATAACTAGTGGACTACACCACTCACTGCATGACCCTAAGTGTAACATTTCTTGTACCTCCTTCACTACCAGGGCCTTATGGCTTTCAGGCAACCTGTAAGGATGGGAACGTACTTTTACCCCAGGTGCTGTCTCTATCACATGTGAAACTAAATTAGTTTGCCCTGGTAAATCTGAAAAAACATCATTGAATTGTGTAATTATTTCTAAAAAGTCCCCTTTTTGTTCAGAGGACAAATGTCTACCCATTGGGATTTTATCATCACCACAGATGTTCCCCCGTGGGGGCTGAGGACCCATGTCCATTTCCTCCTCCACCGGGTGGATGAATAGAGACCGCTGCACATTCCTGGGTTTCAGCAAGTTCACATGGTAAATATGTTTACCCTTCCTGGACCCTGGTTGAGCGATTTCATAATCCACATCACCCGTGCGGCGGAGTACTTCGAATGGGCCCTGCCATTTGGCTAGGAGTTTGCTCTCACAACTGGGTAACAATAACATCACCTGGTCTCCCGGGTGAAACACTCTCATACGAGCATTTTGATTGTAATGTCTCTCCTGACTGTCCTGGGCTGATCTAAGATTCTCCCTAGCAAAATGGCCAACCACATCTAGGTGCTTCCAAAGGTTCAATACATATTGCAGGGTATTCTTAGAAAGGGACCGCTGTTCCTCCCAGGACTCCTTTAGGAGGTCTAGGTTTCCCCGGGGTTGGCGGCCATACAGCAGTACAAATGGGGAGAATCCCGTGGAGGCCTGGGGTACTTCCCGCACTGCAAACAGCAGAAAAGGGAGAAGCTCATCCCAGGCTCTCTTCTCTGAATCTACAAATTTTCTCAGCATCCCTTTTAGAGTTTGGTTAAATCTTTCTACCAATCCGTCAGTCTGTGGATGGTAGACCGTTGTCCGAACAGACTTGACCTCTAACAATTTCAAGACATCCTGCATCAGTTTAGCCATAAAATTTGTACCTTGGTCTGTCAACTTAACTTGGGGAAGTCCAACCCGTGAGAACAGCTGCAACAATTTGTTGGCTACTTGCTTCGTGGTTTACTGAACTCACGGGGAACGCCTCAGGATATCTTGTTGCATAGTCGACTATTACGAGAATAAACCTGTGTCCTTTCACAAAAGGTTTTAGCGGTTCTACCAAGTCTACTCCAATCCTCTCCAAGGGAACTGACACCAAGGGTAGAGGAACCAAGGGGGCTGGTTTTTCTCCCTTCGGACAAGTCAGCTGGCATTCAGGACGTGTCGCACACAACTTAGCAATATCACTATGCATCCCTGGCCAATAGAAGCAGAACGAAATGCGGTCCAAGGTTTTATCTCTACCAAGGTGACCACCCCAAGGGACTTTATGGGCTAGGGTGAAGACAGTTTTAACAAACGCCTTGGGAACCAATATTTGTCTGGTGACCTCCCCTGTTTGTGTTTGCTTGTTCACCCTATAAAGGATATCATTCGACAATTCAAAATGACGGAACACCCTTACCCCTTGTGCATTCAATATCTGGTCATCAATTTTTACCACTTTGTCATATTGTCTGGCTAGGATTGGGTCTTTCCTTTGCCTCTGGCGAAAATCAGGGAGACATAGCTCTGGTAAATTTCCCTCCTTCTGGCCATCCCCAGTCATTACTTGTGACTTATGCCTATTTGTATGGCCATCTTGAGACCCAGATTTCTGCAACAAGTACTGTTTATCATAGCGTCTTTGCCTCCGAGTCTTTGGAACCCGGTGTCTACTTGGGAACAGGTCTGCCGAGAATGGGAACAGTTTACCAGGTTTCTCCTGAGCCAGAGAATGAGGCTCCTCCTGAGAGACTGGAGCCATTAGGTTTGAATAGAAAGGCCAGTCACGGCCGAGCAAAATGGGGGCAGGGAGTCAAGGAGCGACTCCTACCTTGATCCTGGCCTCCTGATCTTTTACCTGTAGCAGGATTTTGGCCGTCGGATACCATTTTACATCGCCGTGTATACACTCTATACTCCATGGGGAGTTAAAGGAAAGCACGTCAGGCGGTAACAGTTTCTGGAAGACCAGCGTTTTTCCAGAGCCTCAATCTACAAGGGCCTGGACGGTTTTACCCCCAATCTGGGCTGGAAGTAGCCAGGGCTTGCAACTTTCTCGGGGGAAGGCCGAGGCAACTGTCCTGCTGAAGGAACAATCCATCTGTGGACAGTCCACCTGACGGTGACCTTGTTCTCCGCAGGCCGAACAGGGAGAAGGTTCCCTCGCCGGAGGGTGCCGCGGATACCGCTCAGCTGGACCGGATACTGGAGACCAGGCATCCGATGGGTCCTGTGTGCGACGTTCTCTGAAGTTTCTCTCATTTGGCGATGAGCCGCCATCAGGAAGTAGATGAGGGTCTTGGCGGTGCCCAGCGTTTGGACCTCTCCTTTGTTGGAAGGACTGCTCCTTTCGTGGCACTTGGCAGTTGCATATGGAGGGGCTGTAGTTTCCCTGTTGGTCCGGTCTCCCTCTTTGGGTGTCTGCAAGCGCTGGTAAAGTAGGATCTGTCGGGTCCAAGACACTCGCCTGATCCTCGGCCCCAAGGAAGTTCTCAACGAGTCGGACAGCCAAAGCTAGGGTATCAGCAGCATGACGTTTTACCCAAGAGCGCGTGGAAGGGGTTATTACTAGTAGGAATTGTTCCAACACAACTTTTTCAAGAACAATTTCCTTAGTGTGCTGCTCAGGTTGTATCCAGCGAGTACACAAGTCCAATAACCGCTGAGCTAGGACCCGGGGTCTCATCTTAGAGGTGTACTTCAGGATCTGGAACTGCTGCCGGTAGGTCTCTGGGGTCAGACCTAAGCGATCCAGTATGGTGGCTTTTACTTGTTTGTAATCCATTGCCTGGTCCGCTGGGAGGCCCTGATATGCGGCCTGGGCTTCTCCTATGAGGAGTGGGGCCAACGCGATTGCCCAGCGATCTGCAGACCAGTCCTGGGCTTCGGCAACCCTTTCAAACGTCAGTAGAAAAGCCTCTGGATACTCGTTCAGAGTCATTTTCCTCAGGAGGACCGGGGGTTTGTTCGCAAATTCTGGACTGGCAGACCCCTGGAATTGGTTTAGGTGTTACTGGTTTAGGAGCTGGGTTTGCTGCTGCAATAGTCTTTCATCTCTCTCTGCCTGTAGTTGGGCCTGCTCCTGCATTAACAGTCCCTGCTGTCTGGTCTGCTCGAACAGAAACTCTTTTAAACATTTTTCCATTTTTTATTTTTGTGTGTGGCTCTTCAACTGCAGGGGCCTCTCAACATCCCACTTCTGACACCATATGTTGCAGGGTACATGCAACCACAGGTGGATTTCTTGCAAAGGCTTATTTATTGAGCCTTAAAAATGACAGCACACAAAAAAAAAACCAGCTTCTTTTCAGCATAAAAAACAGAAATTAAGTCCTGAACAGGGCTTGCCCTTTCCCAACAAAGGCTGTTTAGATTCCAGCATAACAGTACACAAACAGTTCATGAAAATGTATTTTGAAGACAGACCTTATAGTAGTAATCTTACTTCAGCGTTTCAGTACTCTCTCTTGACCAGACAGCCTGCATGTGTGTACAGCTTGGGGGTTTTAAAGCTCCTTGATGAGGCAGCTGGGATCAGACTGCTTAACCAGACCTCTAAGCTGAAAGTTAACCTCGTCACTACTGCACTGCAGACCTACACAATTTTATTTCTGTTAATAAACTTTATTACACTATTTTTTCCCTTCTCTTCCTTAATTTTGAGGAACCATCAAGGGGTTTTCCTCTCTTCCCCCCCCCCCCCCCCCCCCTCCATCTGCACCAGAGGATCAGCCCAACACAGGGACCAGACACCTTATGTAAGTGTGTTTCCTCCCTCCCATTTTTGAAAGGATATTGTTCACGTATATTGAATTATCCCTGGAGTCACGAGTGGAGCAGCGCGCCTGAGGATCCCCCCTTCTCCCTTTTCTACAATCACTACAGAGGTTGGTGAATCACCTCTGAGAGACTTGGGCTGCATAATCACACTCTGTGAAGGACTGAAAACAAAGACTATACAGTAGCACTTTGGGCGCAGTTTATTCCATTCCTTTCTAGACCTACACATATGTCTGCCAGGCATAGGCTGGTGACATTTATTCACCCTGTCACATATACACTGTTGGATTCGGACACCTGCATATTACTGGAGTCTAGTCTTCAAGGACACTGAGTATAACAGATGTAAATATTCAGTGCGACACCTGCCGACTACGTAGTAAACTCCAGTAACATCAATAATGGGACATATAATTATTCTGGTTCAGCATTTCCAAGACCCAGTTCAGTGATGACGCCGCTGTGACACCGAACCTCCACCACCAACACTAGCAATCAATCACACGCCTCTGTATTTAACAGTATATGTCAAGTTGTTCAATAATCATATCCACCATAATGTTATAAACCATAAAGTAATATGTTTTCTATTATCAATTTATTGCAGGTGCACCATGTCTAGAGCGTCAGGAATGACTGAACATGTGGGTCACTCTCCAGCAGGTGAAAAAAATATGTTACATCTGTTCACATTTCTTACTAATATACGTTACAGTGAGAAAAAAAAAAAAAAAGGAGTGATCTGCGCTCATAAATTGTAAATATTGTGCTCAATTGGTGCAAAAATAGGATAGTGCAAATAACAATTGAATAAACCTGTTATGTTAAAGGTAGTGCTGCTGTGCTCGTGGGATGGCTCCACAAACCGAAACTAGTACAAAAACAAAAAGAGAAACAGCGCAGAAAACCTCATGGTGTAGTATATAAATTAAAATTGTATTGGTGAAACAGGTGAGTATTGCACGTACATCAAATAACTGGTAAATTAGCATGACATGTTATGGACATGTTACCACTCTGCAACTGTGGATAGGATGGTATCAGTCACCGGATTGATCCATAACATGTCATGCTAATTTACCAGTTATTTGATGTACGTGCAATACTCACCTGTTTCACCAATACAATTTTAATTTATATACTACACCATGAGGTTTTTTTGCGCTGTTTCTCTTTCTGTTTTTGTAATATACGTTACATGATGAATGAATTTCGCAGCTACCAATACATAGCACCTCTACATCCACCCCACTGCCCACTCCTACACGTAGAGGTGTGCTCACCAGAGGAACTGGAAGACGCATCACTCGCCAAACTCAGCAGGGCCCCATCCCTGCTAAATCAGGGCAGAAATAAATGTATTTATACAACAAGTGTTTTTTGTGTTTTTGTGTTCTTGAATGATTTGTTTATAAAAAAAATTCTTACTGACAACAAAACAGATGTGCTTCTTTGTATTTCCACACTTATCACAACATGGGTGAGTGTGTGGGGCTGGGGATTGGGTACAATAGTAAGGGGGGGAGTTGGTCATGTTGATGGTTGTGGCAGGTTTGGGGTCTTGTGCTCGTGGGTTATCTTTGTCTAGTTAAATTAACTCAATGATTAATAAATGTTTGATTGTCTATTACACATAAAGTTGACAAAGTGGGGTAGGTAATAAATAATATCTAGTAGATTAATCCCTTTCATCAGGTAGTATGGGGGGGGGGGGATGTGTGTACGTGTATAAATATATATATTTGAGTGGAACATTCATTTTGGATTTTTTTTTCACTATCATGTTATGGTTTGTAGATATTATTAGGTAAAATTGTGGTAATTTTAATTTATTTTAATATTTCAAATATGTTATTATAATTTATAATTTATTAAGGGTTATTTCACATCCTCTTTAGAGCTACTTAATTTTTGTGTTGTCTTTGTTATCTATATAGCTTAGTAGCTGCTATTAAAGAGGTCATAATCACAAATTTATCACTAACTATCACAGATATTTTTAGTCATAATGATGCAATCCGCAGCAGAGAGATTTAGCAGGAGAAATCAATTTGTTGCTAACCCCTTAAAGCTGCAAAGACGCTCCCTGGATCTTCTATTGGGACTATATTTCTCTCTGGATTTTTTGGTTGAGTGGAACATTCATTTTGGATTTTTCCTTTTTTTTTTTTTCACTATCATGTTATGGTTTGTAGATATTATTAGGTTAAATTGTGGTAATTTTAATTTATTTTAATATTTCAAATATGTTATTATAATTTATCATTTATTAGGGTTATTTCACATCCTCTTTAGCGCTACTTAATTTTTGTGTTGTCTTTGTTAAATATATATATATATAGATACATTTATTGATGGGAAAGGAGGGGAGGGGGAGTGTAGAGGGAGAGGGGGATTAGCCCAGTATTAAAGGGGTTGCACCCCATATGGCCACCCCCTGACCTCACCAGGGAGGCAAGGGGTTAACTGGACTGCGGTCCAGGAATGTATTTTTTACCTTGCTGCAACATGAAAATGTGTGTTCCCCAGTTCTAGTGTATTATCACCATGTAAGTGTCTGCACCACACACACTGGGATCCATCCGGGAGGACAAGGGTTAATAGTTAGGAAGTGATTATAGCCCTTTGTTTAATTTTCCCGCCTTTTCAGGCACCATTTTGCAGAGTCCCATAGGTTGCCATTGGAGCTCCATTCATTTCAATGGCAGATCTAGCGGTTCTGGACCTGTTTCCTTCGAAGACCAGCAGGTGGCGTCTGAGAGGAGGAGCGGCGGTTTCCCATTGTAAGTCAATGGGCCCATTGACTTCAATGGAGATTCCTCGACGGCGATCTCAAGGAATAGGTTGGCAGCCGTCCAAACCGCAAAACCACAACAGCGGATACTATGTGTGAAAAAGAGTTTGATCACTATTAGTTCAAGGTTCAACAACAAGTGGCGTGGGAATCTTAGGTTCTAGGGCACCTAGGGTAACATAAGTTACCGTGACAGGGAGGAAATACACTCACAAGGGTAAGTTTAAAATAGTCAATTTGTGAATAATATCATCGCCAATCCAGTCCATCTGCGTCTGGAATCCACAATTCAATTCTCCCTCAATGCTGTGGAAGGATGATGGTTGATGCAGAGACCTGGAGGCACCTTCAAACATTCATAAACAGTCCATTAGAAGTCCCAGAGACTTTCTCCTATTAAAGCTGGCCGCAGTTGTAATCCCCGCTCGATGCGGCCTCGTCCTGCGCATGCGTTGTGACGTAGTGGCGCAATCTTGGGGGGGTGAATCTTGGGTGGGTGGGGGAGGGTGAATCTTGGGTGGGTGGGGGTGAATCTTGGGTGGGTGGGTGAATCTTGGGTGGGTGGGGTGAATCTTGGATGGGGGGTGAATCTTGGGTGGGGGGGTGTGAATCTTGGGTGGGGGGTTGGTGAGGTGGGGGGGTGTGAGTCCCCCACCATCCCAGGTGATCAGTCCTCCCCCTCCCTGTCCCCGGTTGTTGTTTCCTGCCCCCCCCGTCCCTGTTGGTGTTTCTCTCCCTCACACTTGTCCCCTGCATGTGTTTCCCCCCCTCTCCACCCCTACCCGGCGGTCCCCGCTGAGGGGAGGGGAGAGAGAACGGGGCCCGCGGTGTTGAGGAGAAGCGGTTTGCGCTCCTTCCACCCCGCTCCCCAGCGTTCCCGGCATCCCCGCTGAGGGGAGAGAGAACAGGGCCCACGGGTGGTGAGGAGAAGCGGCATGCGCTCCTTCCACCCCCCCCTTCCCCGGCGCTCCTGACGTCCCCGCTGAGGGGAGAGAAAATGGGGCCCGCAGGTGGTGAGAGCTGCGGGTGAGGGGGAGTGATGGGGGGGAGCCGGCACGGAGGTGAGCTGTGGGTGAGAGATTGTAAGTAGCGGTGGCACTGGAGGGTGTACGGGAGGGGGGTTGGTGGTGGCAGTTGTTTGTGGGGTGGGGGTGGCATTTGGGTGTCAACAGCAGAGGGTGTGCATGAGGGGGGTGTGTGTGACCGGACGGTGTATGGTGTGCTGGCGGGTGACTGCACCGGGCGCTGTTGGTGAAGGGGTGGGGCGGGAGCGGGGAGGGTTTAGGTTGGGGGGGTGGTGTTAAGGGGGGACACGCGGCAGCGCACGGTACTTGAGGTGGTGTCTAGTCCACAGGGGAGGTGAGAGCAGGCAGTGATTGTTCTGAGTGTGGCAGTTTGGTTTGTGAGGTCAGCAAACCATGCAGGCCAATGAGAGGCGTGCGGGGGCCGGGCCACGGACCAATCAGATTGGCCAGAGGTTGAGTGACAGACCAACGGACCAATCAGATTGCCCAGAGGCACAGCAAATATACAACGTTTTCTGCAAACAAACAACGTTTTCATTTTTTCATATTTATATATATATATAATAACTTTTTATTTATCAGCGTTTTAATGGGGTACTGAAAATAAAAATGGGGGAAGGAAACATACATACTGGGGGGGGGGAGACAATATATATTTATTATGATGTGGGAATGGGAATGAAGAAAAAGCCTCAGAGTTCTAAACGTAGCCATTCTGATACCCAGAATACTGAAATAGTTTAATCAATTTTGTGGCATTTTTTTTTTAACATTTGTTTATTATTTCTATTCTTGATTGTTGTGCACAGAGTGCCTCTCATTAAGGCAGACAGATAATTAGTTTGCTCTCAAACATACTTAGAGATAATAATAAGCCCATCTAGTATTGAGCAGACATTTGCTTTACGGAGCGTTCCCTGTATGAATACGATTGTGGTCATTCCTCTTTGACAGTACAGTTATTCAACCTGTGAGAGGTAATGTAGATGGCATGTTGCTTAAAGAATATAGGATTGTTATTGTAGTGACACATGTGCACAATGTAAACATTGTATTTTGTTATCTATTTGACTGAATAAGGTTGAATATTTTCTGTCAAATTTCGACTTGTGTTCTCTATGAATCGCTGGAGGTCACACACACACGTTACATTTGCCTTTCTATTAGCATTACCTCATCAATTCTGAGAGTACCGTAAGAGGGAAGATTGAGTGAATCTGTTGTTTCTTCCTTGAGGCTGCAGCTGAGCACCTGGCTGCTGATCCTGTGGAGTCTCAATAGCAACCACCTGTTCAATGAACTTTACTACTTTCTCCCAAGACTTTAATTACCAGTCAGTACCACCAGATATTTGTCAAGTATCAAATAACCCCACAACCTCTCCAACACAAATTTGGAGCCCTGGAGTATATCACGTCAAGCCTCTTTGGGGTCAAATAAGAAATAATTAGTATTTTGTATATATTTTCGGTCACAGATGTCCAAATAGATATTTTGGATGCCATCTGTCATATGTTGCGACACTCCTCTTCTGAGATTGTTGTCTCAAAGCCGGCATCTAATTTAAGTATGTATTTATGTTTAGGGAGTTTCCCTGTTGAGACAAACTCTTGATAGATTTGGGATATTATACTATTTTCTACATAGGCTCTCAAAAAGAGTGTTTTGGGGAGAGGGCCTAAGAAGGTGATAAGGAGACCTCAGAATGTGTAAGATGAAATGGCCAAAAGTATTTAGATTGAAATCTATACGTTTATCTTTTTTCTATTAGGTCACCGATATAATCAATTATATTTATCTCTGCAAGCTTTAAAAGTCCCCAATTACATGCAGATGGAGAGGAGGGAATACTTTTGGATTTTCCTTCTTTACAAAATTGCTGTTGTATGGGCCCTAGTTATTTGTTGAAGAAGATCAACCTCTTCCAAAAAGGAGTTGAACATATTAACCATATAAGGGGAGAGTAAGCTTATGTATTTTGTGTTGTTGGTATTTGTGAATCCACCGGGGCCTTGGACTTTGACCACGTCACTTACCTTTAGCTCTGTTATTTTAGCATTTAATACTGTAGGTTTATATCTTCCTATAATTTTCATTTTAACTTGGGTTATTTTTATATTCTTACTCTCATGCTGTTAGTTTTCTGTTAGTTTTCTTGTCATCTTATTGGGGATTTGGGATTTCCTTTTGTGAGATGAAGATTCCCCTAATTAAGTCTTAATGAAATTTCCACTGAGTTGCCAATAATAAAGTAACCCCCTTGTTGTTTTAAAAGAAATCTTCTAGGGAGATCTGCATATTTTTGTATATCTCCAAGTGGTGCCAAATTAAGTTCTAACGGGGTGTGCTCTAACCACTTAATATGGTCAAGTTACTGCTTTTAATGTCAGGACACACAAAAAAGAAGTCTATCCTCGTGTACATTATGTATTATTAGGTGGCGAAAAGATCTCTAAAGGTCTCCGAAGCCCTATCTATTTTAACTCTTTGTGAGTTGCTTGTGACAAGTTATTTATGAAGATTTGGATTCTGAACAATGTTTAAATATCCTCTCGCAATTAAGGTTTTAGAGTTGAGCTTATCTAATAGACATAGAATGTCTTGCACTCATTCAATAACTCATTCTGCTACTCATTGGGGGCGTAGATGTTGGCTATTATAAGATCAGAACCAGCAACAGAACCCCAAATTATAATGTACAGTATCTTTCTTATTTATCTTTTTTAATTTATTATACTTGGACGGAAACATTAATGAGGATAGCCACCTCTCTTTCTTACTTTGATAGGAAGATAGAATGGCATCAGGATATACAGTAGCTTTTTAAGAAATGTGGATTGTCCTGGCTTTTAGAATGGGTTTCTTGAATTAGTATTAGGTCTCCTCAACTATAAGTTGTGCAATTTGACAAAAATGCAGGATGAAATTATGTTAAAAATGCCTTACTCTGCTCATAACAGGTGGGACGTTTTTATAGATCAGGGATGACCAATCTTTTTTTAGCTGAGGGCGATATTTAAAAAAAAGTAAGCTGTCAAGTGCCACATGTATAAACATGGAATCTACAGTACATTACTTGCACGCAGACACACACACACACACACATACGTGTGCGCACACCTCTCTCTCTTTCTCTCTCTCTCTCTCTCTACACCTCATGCATGTCCCATGTACACACAGACATCTCATGCATGCTCTATGTACACACAGACAGCTCATGCATTCATCATGCACACACAGACACTTAATGCAGGACCCATGTTCACACATACACCTCAGGCATGCCCCATGTACACAAAGACACCTAATGCATGCACCATGTACACACATACACCTCATGCACGCCCCATGTACACACAGATACCTCATGCATGCCCCATGTACACAAAGACACCTCATGCATGCTCCATATACTGATATATATAGCAAAGTGGGTGTACCAATGAGTTCGGAATGTGTACAGTCTTGTATCAATAATTGTAATAATTCAAACTCTGGAATATGACTCTAGTATGGAGTGGGTAAAGTCCTGTGTTTTGAGTGAATAACTAGTCGGATAATAATAAAGTATCTCCTGAAGCGAACAATCAATGTGATGATAAATCAACCTGAAGTTAGCTCATTGGAGAAAACCTGAATTAATACTGGAGTAAAGTCAAACTCTTCAGATAACCATATGTAGAATAAATCTTACCCACTCCTGAGCCTCCACGAGTCTGTGATGGTGTGTCCAGCCGCAGATGTAGAAATCCGGTAGAAAGAGAAGAAAAAAGCAGCGCACTGCCAGGGAGCCAGGTGGTTAAAAAATATACATTTATTCAGCAAATGAACATCACCCAAGTGGGTTATGCAACCTCCTACGCGTTTCGGACTTAATGTCCTTTAACAAGGAGTATAAAAATACAGTGCCCTAGACCCTCCTTATATTCCTATACAAAATAGCATCAAACAATCACATTTTCGCTCCAAAACTGGGTCCGCGCACATCCGAGTGCAACCCCCACCGCACCAGCCCGAGCCCGCGAGTAATGAAATGTATGTTAGACGCGAACGGTACAGAGCTAAGCCCCTCCCCCCCAAATCTCCCAAAGGGAGAACGGAGACAAGAGCCAGTGAAACCGCTATCACAAAGCTGCCAACACTCGCCCCAGTCCTCCACCCCCCCCCCCCCCAGGGACCACCCGGAAGGACTGGACAGGAACAAACTCCCCCAAACCGCTGCAACTACCAGGTGCTGCGAGCAAGTTGTCATGCAACTGGCAGCACATCGACCCCCAAAGGGAAGAGTAGCTGTTCCCTCCCCATATTGCCATGGCAACCCGTCACAACAATTCATGACATGAAAGGCTGATTAACTTATCAATCTAAATTAAAAACAATATCTCTAAGTGTAACTATAACGCAGTATAACAACAAACTTATACTATAGTAAATATTTCTGGTCCAAGAATCCATAATGTCAACAAAGTCTACAAAACCCGGTCCATAATACTATTCATTTCCTACATGTAAAGATTTGATCTTAGGAGGAGGCTTCCACTGAATCATTATATTCACAATGAAAGCGATAAATGTCAATAGAAACAATTTTCTTTAAAAACAAGGACAGAAATGTCTGTTAATACAAAGCAAACTCTCTAAGGTGAAAGTTTAATGCAGGATAACTAGATATATTGCATCATATGCTATAATATAATCAAAACTTACGATTAATGACACAATATAAATAAACCATTTAATGCTCAACCGGGGGGGAGGGGAAGGGGAAGAGAAGGATGGGACGGGAGGGAAGGGGGAAGGAAGAAGAGAGCCCGTAGAGCATAGATCTTCCATGAGAGATGTCTCCTCAGAGTTATTTCGAAAAAGACAAAGAATTCTCAAATAGGGAAAAGACTTAAGTTAAAAAAATACCTTAATTTCCATTCAATATTCAGACCACAGGGAGCACGGGTCCTAGGGATAAAGATCCACAATTCCTCCCTGTGGTCTAAGAGATTGAGTCTATTGCCTCAGCGCTCATTTAAGGAGACTTTTTGAATATCCCTAACGATTAAATTCTTGACACTTCCAAGTGCACATTCTGTAAAATGTTTGGATTCGGGATGTAAGTTAGTAAGTACACGGAATCGCAGGATCACAGAAATGATACACTCCACAGATCACGTTGATGTTCCTATGGTCAGTAGTGGAAGCCCTAAGCATACAGTATAGAGATGTTGTTTCTGTTTGCTGATTATAAATGTATCCCTTTTGTTTGCAATATGTGCAAATTGGTTCTGAGTTTCCTGGAAGGTCTTTTCGGTCTGGGGGGTTGGATTTTGATTGCATTTTGTGGATGCCTTGGTCAGCATAATGGTTGCTTTATGGTATTCTTCCTGAATCTTTTATTTCCAGTTGGAGACATGAGACATTATAGGGCCTATTCACAAAGCAGTGATAAAATAATTGCAGACTATGGGGCCTGTGATCAAAGCAGCGATAAGTCACTTATCACCACCTTATCGCCAAAAAACCCTACTGCTATTCAGTAAGCCCCGATAAGTCGACGATAAGAGAGCTTTTCGGCATATTTTTTTGCAGAGAAAAAACAAAACAAACGCACGCCGATAAGCCACTTATCACCAGGTTTTCAAACTCGTGCTATTTTAGTATCCCTGATTAGCTTATCAACGCTAACCATGGCTCTAGAATAGAGATTTTCTCTCCAGATTGTCTCGCCAGTTAAAGTTGACAAGAGGTTGGTGAGAAGCTGCCGATAAGTAGCAAAACGAGACTTGGAAAAAATTATGAATTTTTCCTGCATCGAATTGATGCCGGGGGTCTCTGGAGCTGATATCCATTAATATCAGCACCGGAGACCACCGGCATCAATCCTATGCAATAAAAATGCATTTACAGTCAACAACTTTACCTTAGAGGCTAACCGCTAAGGAAATGAAGGGGGTTAAGGAGCAACAGCAGCTTTATTGGGGGCAGAGAGGGTGAGTGAAGTGGGTACTTGACCCTTTATTCACCCCCTTTGCTCCCAATATTACAATATGTACTAACCACCAATACACAACCCACCCCTTGTGCCCCCACATAAAACCATCATTTATTTTTTGATACACAGGATTGATACCAGAGGCCAGTGGGGGTCCCCGGGTGATCCCCGCGAGTGTCCATGGGCCTCCAGGTGATACCCACAGGTGTCCGTGGGCCTCAAGGTGGTGTCTGGAGGCACCAATGGGGTCCCCG
Source organism: Ascaphus truei (assembly GCA_036426205.1). Lineage (NCBI taxonomy): Eukaryota > Metazoa > Chordata > Amphibia > Anura > Ascaphidae > Ascaphus > Ascaphus truei. The sequence continues at coordinate 78,209 of WSYH01001923.1, forward strand.
GGTGGTCCTCATGGTTGTCTGGTGGCCCTCGGGTGGTCCCCGCGGGTGTCTGGGGGCCCGCAGTTGGTTCTCACAGGTGTCTGGGGGTCCTCGGGTGATTCCCACGGGTTTCTGGGGGCCCGCAGGTGGTGCCTGCAGGTGTCTGGGGTCCCTTGAGTGGTCCCCATTGGTGTCTGGGGTCCCTTGGGTGGTTCCCGCGGGTGTCTGGAGTCCCACGGATGGTCCCAATTGGGTGTCTGTGGGCCCTCGGGTGGTTGCCATGGGTTTATGGGGCCCTCTGGTGATCCCCACGGGTGTATGGGGATCCTCAGGTGGTCCCCGCGCATGTCCGGGGGTCCTTTGGTGGTTCCCGTGAGTGTCCGGGGGTCCTTGGTAGTCCCCATGGGTCCCATCTGGCCTGCGGTACCAATCCTGTATCAAAAAATAAAATTTGGCATACATTGCAATAAATATACCCCCCAACACATACAGTACAGTATTGGGCAAAATAACTATTATCTAGATATGGATAATAGCTAATTTGCCCGTTACTAAATCAAACATAGGCAGGCAGCATAAATAAAGTAAATAAACCTTTCTACTTACCCCTGCCATATTAAAGGGTGTACTTGTCAGCATACGGCAGGGCCATATCCTCTGATGCCAGCAAGCATACATACAAAAATACAATCAAATTGACCTGTGACAGGGTGAATGAACGTCACCAGCCATATACCTGGCAAACCTATGTTTAGGCTTGCAGTGCAGCAGTGACGAGGTTAAGTTTCATTTGAGAAGGGCTGCTTAATTAGTCTGACCCCAGCTGCATAATCAAGGTGTTTTAAAAACCCCAGGCTGTACTCACATGCAGGCTAGCTGGTCAGGCGACAGGACTGAACTACTGAAGAGATTACTGATATAAGGTCTGTTTTCAAAGTACATGTATGATGAACTGTCTGTGTCCTGCATGCTGAAGAGAAGCTACCTTGTTTTCTATGCTGAAGAGAAGCTATTTTGTTTTGTCTGCTGAAGAGAAGCTATGTTGTTTTTGTGTGCTGTATGTTTTTAAGGCTCAATAAATAAGCCTTATCAAGAGAACCCACCTGTGTGTGGTTGCATGTACCCTGCAACATAAAGTGTCAGAAGTGCCAGGATTTTGAGAGGCCCCTGCAGTTGAAGGGCCACACACACACACAAAAATGAGAAAAATGGAAGAATTTTTAAAAGAGTTTCTGTGCGAGCAGACCAGACAGCAGGGACTGTTAATGCAGGAGCAGACCAAACAGCAGGGACTGTTAATGCAGGAGCAGGCCCAACTACTATTGCAGCAGCAAACCCAACTCCTAACCCAGCAGCAGGCAGCACAGGATGAGCGGATGGCCATGCTGCTGACCCAATTCCAGGGGTCTGCCAGCCCAGAACTTGCGAACAAACTCCCGGTCCTCCTGAGGAAAATGACTCAGAACGAGGATCCAGAGGCTTTTCTACTGACATTTGAAAGGGTTGCCGAAGGTCAGGGCTGGGCTGCAGTTGCTGGGCAACTGCTTTGGCCCCGCTCCTCATACACTGGCGACACACTTTATTCGAGCTCGGCTAGTCCCACGAATTCGGGTTGTGGAAAGCGTAAATAAAAAACACAGTCTGAGGTTATTTTGAAACAGCTGTTATGTTGTTATGCCAGACCCCCTAATGTCTCAACTTCGTCAGTCCCTCCTCTGATTCTTTAAAACATTGTTTTTTTAGAATTATTGGTATGATGTTAGTCCAGAAACACGTTGGGAGGCACAAGGGTGCTCCATCATTTCATAATGTTGCTTGAGGGTGTAGGACAGTGCACGAGGGTGCCTGCCAAATGTAGTCATAGTCTCGTAGTATGGCGTTATAGCCAAATTCTTTTCCGGAGTTAGAACATTGTACTTGGCATCTTCTGTCTTCAAGGGACTGCTGTAGATTGGTTCTGCAAACAATGGCATCATGTCTGCAGAGGGGGTTGCATATTTGTGGATCATGCCTTTGACAAACGTAACACAAACATAGAAGACAACGAGTATCACAATCATACACATTCAAAAATTTCGCTCCTAGTGATCCTATCAATCCAGTCAGCCCCAAAGGGTCCCAGTCTGTGTCACCTTCCTTCCTAAGTCTTTCTTGAATTTCTCCTATCTTATCTAACTCATGTTGTACCTTGCCACTCTGATCTTGGATGAAAACACAACATTGTTCTTTAATTAGGGCACATACACCTCCTTTTGATGCTAAAATATAATCTAAAACCATTCTATTTTGTAAGGCCATAAGCCTGATCTAAACCTGTTCTTGGTTTAATGATGAAATTAAAAACTGCAAAATTAAGGCCACATCCTTCCTGTAAATTGTTATCTGACTGAACATACATTTTTACACAGGTTTCATTGGTTGGTGGAGACACTTGACCCATAAATTGATTCTTGTTCCTAGTGTGTGATACACCCTTTAAAGAGGTTCCCTTAAAAAATTGGAAAATACAGAAATTATACACATAATACTAAAAACCTTATTTTATGCAAGCAACCTTTCTTTGGATATGCAGTTGCTAGATAAAGGAAATTGCATCTATCTCTATCATCATATACTTTCAGCTATTACTGAGAATTGAAGGGGTTTGGTATCTGTGGAAGCGAAATGCATGATCCTCACCCCTGCACGCATTGTATACATCATTCACTCAGAATATCAGAACAGACAATGTCTGCGATGGTCAACATGGCTGACTTATGATCCTTTCCTTGTGGCTGACACACCCCCTGGGTGACCCCCTCCTCTCGGTGGAGGTGCAACACACTTCTGGATCAAAGTTTTGCTGCATATGACACATACATAGAGAGTGATGAGTACTGCCAAAACACATACAAGAGCTTTCACAAGCCACGCTTCCAGGAAACCAATCCTCCCATCTAGGACTTTCAGCTATTACACCTTAAATTTCTAACTTAAACATACTCTAAAGAATAAAAATATTGAGTCTCTGAAAAATGAAATGTTCTGATAGAAATCAGGAATATTGAGTCTCTAAAAAATAGAATGTTTTGAGTCTTTGAAAAAATGAAATGTTCCTGATAAGACCAGGCCTCTGCCTGGTATCTTATTTTCCTCGTTGGTTAACGGTCAAAGTTTATGTCTCGTCAAAACGTTAACTTGATGCGGCTGTGCTTTAGATGACTTTGGTCTTTGGTGGAGCTGGAATGAGCTTTACTGTACTTTGGGTCCAGGGAAAGAACTCTGCCACTTTAATTGCTGTATTGGTGGTTAGTATGGGCCCTTTCATCTGGGATGAAGAGCATGCTTGTTTAGGAACTACTTGACCTTTAACTCCGTCTCATGTAGGTGCACTTTTATCATACCTTATGCCAAGAGAGACTCAAAAAATATATTAGTGGCATACAATACTTATTAATTGTTTTATTACCAATAGATGGTCCTTAATTTGTTCTTTTGAACTACTGACTACTGTCTTAACATCCGTATATAGACAGAGGTATCTCCTATTAATGCTCCTCATATTTAAAACTAAGCAGCTAATCTGGACCTTACTGTACTACAATCTAAGTTCCTAAGGCTTTGGGCCTCAGTCATTGTCAAACCAATTGCTTCCATAATCAACTCTATCCTGTCTACAGGCCATATCACTAAGACCTGGAAAACTACCAGAGCTGTCCCAATCTTCAAAAGTGGGGACAAAAACACTGTCTCAAACTACAGACCAATATCTCTTCTCCCAATACACACCTGCTCTCATTCATGCCTCATTGTCATCTCCTCCGATGCAAATGGTATCAACCTTTTCATAAAATACTAACTAACATTAAAACTTGCCCCACAAATTAAACATCCCAATAGCCTGCACTCATGGCTATTATTTCACACACAGTCACTCCTACCACACCCATTGTGGCCAAGCACTGCCATCTACAGCACTTATTCCCTCACCTGCTATCTCTGTAAATTTCCCTTAAACCTTAGATTGTAAGCTCTTAAGGGCAGGGATTTCCTTTCCTATTGTCTGATTTTGCTGCACTTACTATTCTATCATAATTCCCTCTACTGTATTCTTTATGAAGTGCTGAGAACATTTTTGACGCTATATATATAAAGTCATACATTGCAATACACTACTATCCAAAGTCATGGACAAAAATGTGTTCACTCCCAATTAAACAATTACTATACTAAGACAAATACCCCTAGCCAATTCCAGTCAGGCCTCCACCCCAAACACTCCATTGTAACTATTCTGCTAAAATGTGAAATGCCTTGCATATAACATATACTCTGCTCACTTATGTAACTGTATTTGCCACTATATATCACCTGTCCTTTAACTCTATACCTAGAACATATCCAAAAATGAGAGGTGACTCCCAATGCACCACTTTGGCAAAACATTCTACAAATATTTTAACAATAACTACTGCTTATAATAAAATTGTACACCTATGGAAAAATAAATGGTTAAAAGTTATAAAATATATCACATATTCAGTTAATAGACAAATGATTTTGTATAAGACTTCACACTAATGTCTTGCTTTATATAATCTCTTTGCACAGTGCTGAGCACACGGTCAGCATTATTATTTTTTTTAAAGACACTCAGAGAAAAAATTTCAGAGCTTGTTTATCTTGGGCAATTTGCCAGCCCGGGCGTTTCGCCAAAAAAGACCTTGAAAGTGCAAAACAGATAACAAAACAGTTTCTCCGTCTTCTAAATATTAATTACTGGATTGAAACTTCAGCTCAAAGTTAAAAATGGAGCTCTCTACACAGCAATAAAACCGAAAAAATGTATGGCCTCTCAAAAATAAAAATATGGCCTCTCAAAAATAAAAAATATGACCTTTCAAAAATAAAAATATGGCCTCTCAAAAAATAAAAAATATGACCTTTCAAAAATTAACCAACGGGCTTTTATATAGCTGAGGTTCATATAACTTCTTAACACACAAATAACGCCACACGCTCATGCTATCTCCCTCCACTCAGTTCTCTTTAATGCCTTCTGAATGAACTTTCATAGTTTCACTGATTTAATTCACTACAAATTTATGCTATCCTATTGCAATTCTGTCCTTTCTCAAGCTACACAACCCTATTTCTTTCCATTAATCAACACTCATAAGTCTACCCCACACAAATTCTTCCTTCATCTCACCCCAGGACTTTTGCTGACTATTTTTAAGAAAGAGGTTGAATCCATACACCAGAACATTCCCTCTTCTTCCTCCTATCCTACTTTGCTTCCAACTCTCTACCTGCTTTCCTTGACTCTTTTTCCACTGTCTCAAAAGAGTGTCACCATCACTACTGTTCTAGTCTTCTCCCTCTAATCTGCTACATTTCCATTCTCCTTCAAACATGTAATAGTTATACCATGACTCAAAAATAGCAAGCTTGACCCTACCTCTCTTTCTAACTACTGAACTTGTCTTGCATTCTCCTGTTTGCTCCATTTTCTCACACCCATTCTCTCCTTAACCCTCTACAATCTGACTTCTGCACTGCTCCCTCCACGGAGACAATTCTCACTAAAATAACTCATGACCTATATGCTGCCCAAGACAGAGGTCATTACACTCTGCTCCTATTACTCCCTGCAGCATTTGCCTCTGTGGACCACACTCTTCTCTTTTCTCTGTACACACTCTCTCTAGGTGACCTAATAACATCTCTTAGGTTTAAATATCACCACTATGCTGACAACACCCTCATTTACTTTTCAACCCTTGACCTTACACCTGCCATACAAACCTAAGTTTCTGAATGTCTCTCTGTTATCTCATCCTGGAAGACCCTCTTTCGCCTTAAATTTAACATGGCAAAAACAGAGTTCCTCATACTTCCTCCCAAACCTGACCCTATTATCTCCTTCCACATTACTCTTGAATCTTCCATCCAGTAGCTCAAGCACGCTGCTTAGGGGTCACTCCCAACTCCTCTCTCATATTCTCCTCTTTCATTCAAAACATTTCTATAACTGTCGCTTTTTCTTCCACAATATCACAAAGATACACCTGTTCCTCTGTTGCTCAACTATTAAAAACTCTGATTCAGACCCTCATTATCTCCCCTCTTGATTACTGTAATCCCCTGCTATCCCAGCTTCCTGACTTTCACCTGTCTTCCCTACTATCTATCCCAAACGCTGCTGCGAGAATCACTCTACTCTTTAAACTCTGATTCTGCGTTTCCCCTCCTGAAATTCCTCTCCTGGCTTCTAATCAAGTCCTACTGTTTCTGTATGCTCTCCCTACCTACCAAGTAGATTGTAAGCTCCTCAGAGCAGTGACTTCTCTTTGCTCAACTTTTACTTTTATGTCTGGATCACTTATTCTATGACCTCTTACCTTTACCATTTGATAACTATATGATTACGACATGCACCACTCCTGTGAAGCGCTGAGCCTATTAATGGCGTTCTATACATGAAAACATACAATACAATATATACTTCAAACAATGCTTATGAGCTTTTACCCATATTTTTAAACACAAAATATTCCATGTGTTTTTACTGGTTACACACAATACAGAACACACACAAGACAGACACCCAAAGAACATAGACACAAACTTCTCTCCTACACAGCGAATCAGCTTCTCATATAAATAACCTGCTTTTATTCTCTTTCTAGTTGCCATTAGAACAGAAGGAAAAAGAATATTTTCTGGTTCAAAAGACCTATTCGTGTGGCCAGTACGAACAAATCTTTTCAATTCCATTCTTTTTCTTCTACTCTCTCTCTTAGGGCTGCTCTGCAATTACTGGCAACATGTCCTACCTTTTTACACTTATAACACTTTCTGTCCATTCCAAACACTTTCTGTCCCTTCCAAACAATATACACACAGTCTCTAATTGTATCCCAATTTCTGCATATAAACCTGTCATAAAAATAACCCTCAATATCTACTTCCTCAACACCACATATGCCTTAATTATCTATCGGCAAATTCACTTGCTATTTCTTTCCTATTCACTTTCTTTTTCACTTGTTATTATATTAACTTCTGTCCTGGCAATGGTAAAAATTAATACAGCGGGACCCTTCTGTCCCTCAACATAATTCTTTTGACCCATATTAACGTAAGGTATGTTTCCCTGTGGGATTCAAAAACACACGAGACGGCACTCCCTGAGCCTATCAATCCCACAGAAAAAGACCCCTCTTTCATTTAAACATCTGCGCAATTAGTTGATAATAGTACAAACAAAAACAGTGCCATTCACTGGCCAACAAAATATTTATATTGTCTCTTTTCGTTCTCTGTATTCATTCTTTATTATTTTCGTCTGCAGACACACAATCCTTTGAGAATTTTTGGTTTCCCATTATTCCCCTGTTACAGAAATCAAATTTAATTGACCTGTACAATACTTCTTCGGTTACAGAAATCAAATTTAATTGACCTGTACAATACTTCGGCTACAGCAATCAACTGTTAATTGACCTGTACAATTTAGCGTTACAATAATCAACGCAAGCTGATTACGTACAACTCTTTTGGCATGTTATTGTTCTGAATAGTGTAAATATGCAGATAAGGACCTGTCACGAGACTGTTCCCCAATCACATTTTCTCACCATAACTATACCAAAGAAAAACTTGAATCACTTCAGCGGGTCCAACCCAGTCCTGATAAACCTTATACTTTTATAACATGGATACAGATAAGACTTTCTAACCAGATCTCCATGAATAACTCACTTGGTATGTAAATGACAAAACAGAGCAAATGTACAATCAGGGACCCGTCCTGCTCAGACAACAAAAATATTTATCACAACCCAGGACGGTCTGAAAACAATCCCTTTAAGCACAAAAACACTCACTTTCATCACCAAAACACCAAAGCCTTTAACGGGACTCTTACCTTAGCCCCTAACAACTCTTAACAACTCTTACACTTTAAAATGAATACAGGAACAGAGAATAATAAATTCACGTGAAACTGCTAGGGATTCTTACTCGTCACATCAGATAAGACACCGTTCAAAAATCAGCTCCACGCACCACTCAAAACTATTTAATCAGGCTGTTTGTCTAAAAAATGCAGGTAGCCTTACCTTGATTCATATGTGAGCTCAGATTTGAGTGATGGAGGAGTGATTCATCCGGGTGCTCGATTCCGATGATATTGAGTCCCTACTTCGGAATGCGCCATCTGTGGAAAGCGTAAATAAAAAACACAGTCTGAGGTTATTTTGAAACAGCTGTTATGTTGTTATGCCAGACCCCCTAATGTCTCAACTTCGTCAGGGTATACCCGGGTGTATTGAGGTTTGTGACTGTTTTCTGCCCGAGTGCATTGAGGTATTTTCCAGGCAGGGATTGAAGCATTTTATTCCCGCTGGCTGCAATACTGCACAGTATATATATATATATACTGCATTACAATTCATGAATTTATGCCATCTGGTAGACACGCGAAGCATTGCAGCCTATTAAATCCTAATCATTATCATTTAACAGATCAGCCGCCCGTCAGCCAGGCATGAACCCAGGCTGGGAAGGCAAACGCAACGGGGCTTGTCAGAGGTGAGGAGCGGTGCATTCCAGGTATCTGCCAGGTACATACTGGGTATTTGCTCGAATAAAGTGTGTCGGTGCAGTAGGAGAAGTCCAGGCCTCATATCAGGGCCTCCCAGCAGATCAGGCAATGGACTACCAACAAGTAAAAGCCACCATACTGGATCGCTTAGGTCTGACCCCAGACACCTACCGGCAGCAGTTCCAGAGCCTGAAGTACACCGCTAAGATGAGACCCCGGGTCCTCGCTCAGCTGTTATTGAACTTGTGTACTCGCTGGATACAACCCGAGGAGCGCACTAAGGAAGCAATTCTTGAGCAAGTGCTTTTGGAACAATTCCTACAGATAATACCCCTTTCCACACGCTGTGGGTAAAACGCCATGCTGCTGAAACCCTAGCTTTGGCTGTCCGACTCGTTGAGAACTTCCTTGGGGCCGAGGATCAGGCGAGTGCCCTGAACCTGACGGATCCAACTTCACCAGCACTTGCGGATACCCAAAGTGGGAGAGTGGAACAACGGGGAAACTATGACCCCTCCATACGCAACCGCCAAGTGCCACGAAAGGAGCAGTCCTTCCAACAAGGAAGAAGTCAAAACGAAGGGTACCGCCGAGACCCTCATCCCCATCCTGATGTCGGCTTGTCGCCAAATGAGAGGAACTTCGAAGGACATCGCCCACAGGACCCACCAGATGCCTGGTCTCAAGTATCCGGTCCAGCGGAGCGCTATCTGCGGCACCCTCCTGCGAGGGAACCCTCTCCATGTTCCGCCTGCGGAGAACAAGGCCACCGGCATGTGGACTGTCCACAGATGGATTGTTCCTTCAGCAGGACCGTCGCCTCGCCTTCACTGGAGAAAATTACAAGCCCTGGCTACTTCCAGCCCAGGTTGGGGGTAAAACCGTCCAGGCCCTTGTAGATTCGGGTTCTGGGAAAACTCTGGTCTTCCAGGAACTGTTACCGCCTAACGTGTGTTCTTTTGACTCCCCATAGAGTATAGAATGTATACATGGCGATGTAAAACGGTATCCGACTGCCAAAATCCGGCTACAGGTAAAAGGTCAGGAGGCCTACCTCGAAGTAGGAGTCGCTCCTTGGCTCCCTGCCCCGTTGTGCTCAGCCGGGACAGGCCTTTCTTTTTGGACCCAATGGCTCCAGTCTCTCACGAGGAGCCTTATTCTATGGCTCAGAAGAACCCTGGCAAACTGTTCCCCTTCTCGGCAGACCTTTTTCCCAGTAGACACCGGGTTCAAAAGACTCGGAAGCAAAGACGCTCTGACAAACAGGACTGGTTGCAGAAATCTGGGTCTCAAGGTGACCATTCTAGTAGCCAGAAGTCACAAGTGATGACTGGGGATGGCCAGAGGGAGGGGGATATGGGCCCTGGAGATTTACCAAACCTATACCTTCCTGATTTTCACCAGAGGCAAAGGGAAGACCAAGTCCTTGCTAGACTACTGTCTATAAAGTAGTAAAAATTGATGAGCAGATATTGAATGCACAGGGGGTGATAGTATTCCCCCATTTTGAATTATCGAATGATATCCTGTATAGGATGAATAGGCAGACACAAACAAGGGAGGTCACCAGACAGATATTGGTGCCCAAGGCGTTTGTTAAATCTGTGTTCACTGTAGCCCATACTGTCCCTTGGGGTGGTCACCTGGGCAGGGATAAAACATTGGACCGTATTTCGTCCCGATTCTATTGGCCAGGGATGCATAATGATATTGCGAAGTTATGTGCGGCATGACCGGAGTGCCAGCTAACTAGTCCGAAGGGACAAAAATCAGCCCCTTTGGTTCCTCTACCCTTGGTGTCAGTTCCCTTTGAGAGGATTGGGGTAGACTTGGTCGGACCTCTAGAACCTTCTGCGAAAGGTCACAGGTTTATTCTTGTAGTAGTTGACTATGCAACAAGATATCCTGAGGCGTTCCCCCTGAGGACAGCAACGGCGAAGCAAGTAGCCAACAAGTTGTTGTAGCTGTTCTCACAGGTTGGACTTCCCCAGGTTACGTTGACAGACCAAGGTACAAATTTTATGGCTAAACTGATGAAAGATGACTAAAAATTACTAGAGGTCAAGTCTGTTCGGACATCGGTCTACCATCCACAGACTGACGGATTGGTGGAAAGATTTAACCGAACTCTAAAAGGGATGCTGAGAAAATTTTAGATTCAGAGAAGAGAGCCTGGGATAAACTTCTCCCTTTTCTGCTGTTTGCAGTGCGGGAAATTCCCCAGGCCTCCACGGGATTCTCTCCATTTGAACTGCTGTATGGCTGCCAACCCCGGGGTATCCTAGACCTCCTAAAGGAGTCCTGTGAGGAACAGCGGTCCCCTTCTAAGAAAACCCTGCAATATGTATTGGACCTTAGGAAGCGCCTAGATGTGGTCGGGCATTTTGCTAGGGAGAATCTTAGATCAGCCCAGGACAGTCAGGAGAGACATTACAATCAAAATGCTCGTACAGTATGAGAGTGTTTCACCCTTTAGATCAGGTGATGTTGTTAATACCCAGTTGAGAGAGCAAACTCATAGCCAAATGGCAGGGCCCATTCGAAGTACTCCGCCGCATGGGTGATGTGGATTACGAGATCGCTCAACCAGGGTCCAGGAAGGGTAAACAAATTTACCATGTGAACTTGCTGAAACCCTGGAAGATGCAGCGGTCTCTATTCATCCACCCGGTGGAGGAGGAAACAGACGTGGGTCCTCAGCCCCCACAGGAGAACATCATGGGTGATGATAAAATCCCAATGGGTAGACAGTTGTCCTCTGAACAAAAAGGGGACTTGTTAGAAATAATTACACAATTCCATGATGTTTTTTCTGATTTGCCAGGGCAAACTAACTTAATTTCACATGTTATCGAGACAGCACCTGGGGTAAAAGTATGTTCCCGTCCTTATAGGTTGCCTGAAAGTCGTAGGCCCTGGTAGAGAAGGAGGTACAAGAAATGTTACACTTAGGAGTGATTGAGGAATCATGCAGTGAGTGGTGTAGTCCACTAGTTAGGGTCCCTAAACCCGATAGGAAGGTAAGATTTTGTGTGGACCTCCGAAAGGTCAATGCGGTATCCAAGTTTGATGCATATCCGATGCCAAGTGTGGACAAGTTAATTGACGCCCTTGGTAACGCGGAATATATATCCACGCTGGACTTGACAAAAGGATACTGGCAAATACCTTAAGAGGAAAAGTCCAAGTGCAAAAAAGCCTTTGCCACTCCCATGGGTTTATACCAGTTTGTGACAATGCCATTTGGACTGCATGGAGCCCCAGCCACATTTCAGAGACAGTTGGATAAAGTGCTGAGACCCCATAGGGCTTATGCCGCAGCCTAACTAGATGACATTGTCATTTATAGTAAACACTGGCGGGCCCATCTAAATAGGCTGAAAGCGGTCCTCAAATCTCTAAGAGAGGCAGGGCTCACAGCCAACCCTAAGAAATGTGCCTTAGGTAAGGCGGAAACCAAATACTTAGGGTATGCAGTGGGAGGTGGAAAAGTAAGGCCACTAGCCGATAAGGTAGTTGCCCTGAAAGAAGTTCCGAGCCCCCAAACAAAAACGCAGGTACGCTCTCTGCTGGGTTTAGCAGGGTACTATCGGCGGTTCATCCCCAACTACTGCACCGACACACTTTATTCGAGCAAATACCCGGTATGTACCTGGCAGATACCTGGAATGCGCCGCTCCTCACCTCTGACAAGCCCCGTTGCATTTGCCTTCCCAGCCTGGGTTCATGCCTGGCTGACGGGCGGCTGATCTGTTAAATGATAATGATTAGGATTTAATAGGCTGCAATGCTTCGCGTGTCTACCAGATGGCATAAATTCATGAATTGTAATGCAGTATATATATATATACTGTGCAGTATTGCAGCCAGAGGGAATAAAATGCTTCAATCCCTGCCTGGAAAATAACTCAATGCACTCGGGCAGAAAACAGTCACAAACCTCAATACACCCGGGTATACCCGAATTCGTGGGACTAGCCGAGCTCGAATAAAGTGTGTCGCCAGTGTACTCAGAAGTTGCAGCCCCATTAACGGACCTCACAAAATAAGTGTGCCCCTACACGAGTGGTGTGGTCAAGGGAGTGTCAGAGAGCCTTTGAGGACATAAAAAGGTGTCTATCAGAGGGTCCCGTCCTTAGAAGCTCAGACTTCAACAGGCCTTTTGTAGTGCAAACCAATGCATCAGAGATAGGGCTAGGGGCAGTGTTGTCACAACAGTTTGAGGGAGTGGAACATCCGATCCTTTTTCTGAGTAGGAAATTGTTCCCGAGGGAAAAAAACTACTCAGTGATTGGGAAGGAGTGCCTCGCAGTAAAGTGGGCAATCAAGGCTTTGAGGCATTACCTGGCAGGAGTCCATTTTACTCTGGTGACGGACCATGCTCCATTAAAGTGGTTAAATAGTATGAAGGATTCCAATGCTAGATTGACCAGGTGGTATATGACCCTCCAACCCTTCTCATTTGAAATTCAGCACAGGCCTGGAAAAGAAAATGCAAATGCTGACTTCTTTTCTAGAGAAGGGGTGGATGATCAGGCTTCAGCCGTGCTTGGCCCCAGCCATACACTAACAGGGGAGGAATGTGACAGGGTGAATGAACGTCACCAGCCATATACCTGGCAAACCTATGTTTAGGCTTGCAGTGCAGCAGTGACGAGGTTAAGTTTCAGTTGAGAAGGGCTGCTTAATTAGTCTGACCTCAGCTGCATAATCAAGGTGTTTTAAAAACCCCAGGCTGTACACACATGCAGGCTAGCTGGTCAGGAGACAGGACTGAACTACTGAAGAGATTACTGCTATAAAGTACATGTATGATGAACTGTCTGTGTCCTGCATGCTGAAGAGAAGCTACCTTGTTTTCTATGCTGACGAGAAGCTATTTTGTTTTGTCTGCTGAAGAGAAGCTATTTTTGTTTTTGTATACTTATTTTTATTTATTATAAAATATTTTACCAGGAAGTAATACATTGAGAGTTACCTCTCGTTTTCAAGTATGTCCTGGGCACAGAGTAAAACAAATAATACATGGTTACAAGTACAGTTACATAAATGAACAAGGTATACATTATATACAAGACATTGCGTGCACAGTTAAAGAAAATATATATTATGAGCGTATGAAACAGTTACAGACCAGATTAAAGTGTGAGACAGCCTTAGATTTGAAAGAATTTAAGCTGGTGGTGGATATGAGAGTCTCTGGTAGGTTGTTCCTGTTTTGGGGTGCACGGAAGGAGAAGGATGAATGTCCGGATACTTTGTTGAGTCTTGGGACCATGAATAGTCTTTTGGAGTCTGATCTCAGGTGATAGGTACTGCATGTGGTAGGGGTGAGGAGCTTGTTCAGGTAGCTGGGTAGCTTCCCCATGAAGAATTTAAAGGCAAGACAGGAAAGGTGAACTTTGCGCCTAGACTCTAGTGTTGACCAATCTAGTTCTTTGAGCATTTCGCAGTGATGTGTGTTGCAGTTGCAACAAAACGAAAAATTGAATTGTAGAGGGTGTCAAGTTTGCAAGTGGGTTTGAGGAGCCGAGCCATATACTATGTCTCCATAGTCAATAATTGGCATTAGCATCTGCTGTGCAATACGCTTTCTGACACCAGGAGACTTAGGGAGATTTGTTCCTGTAAAGTACCCCTAGTTTGGCATAGGTCTTGGTTGTCAGGTATCAATGTGCATCCCGAATGTTAAGTGGGAGTCAAACCAACCCCGGTATTTAAACTAGTGACAGGTTTTTGGGTGTTGTTAGCGTTGGTTCTAATCAGAGCTCAGTCACTGGAAGCTTTACAAATTTATTCTTGGTCCCATACCATTGTTCCAGTCTTGTCAGTGTTTAAAACATTTGTTTTTGGGAAATCCAGTTTTCGAGTCTCAAAAAGTCAGACTGAAGTATGTGTTGAAGGTCAGAGAGGCTATGGCTGTGTGCATATAGGATTGTGTCATCTGCATACATGTGTATTGAGGCTTCCTTACAAGCTGTGGGAAGATCATTAATGAACACTGAGAAGAGTAGGGGCCCCAGAACAGAGCCTTGCGGGACACCACAGGTGATATCCAGGGGGTTGGAGTTAGAGCCTGAGATGGACACATGTTGGGATCTTCCTGATAGGTAGGACTGAAACCAGTTTAAAGCATGTTTCCCTATTCCAGAGCTCTGGAGTTTGTTAAGGAGGATAACATGATCAACTGTGTCAAAAGCCTTTGCAAAATCTAGGAATACTGCACCAGTGAGTTGTCCCCGTTCCCTTCCGCACTGGATTTCATTGCAAACTTTTAGCAGGGTAGTTACGGTGGAGTGTTTGGGACGAAACCCAGACTGGAATTGGCTAGGGAAATTTGTCTTGGTGTTGAAATCGCTTAATTGGGAGTGGACACATTTTTCCATAACTTTGGATAGAATTGGGAGAAGTGAGATTGGCCTGTAGTTTGAGACAGTGTTTTTGTCCCCACTTTTGAAGATTGGGACAACTCTGGCAGTTTTCCAGGTCTTAGGGATATGGCCTGCAGACAGGATAGAGTTGACTATGGACGCAATTGGTTTGGCAATGGCTGGGGCACCATGTCGTAGGAACCTAGATTGTAGTAAGTCGGGTCCACATTGGCTGCTTAGTTTTAGTTTGAGGAGCACTTGTGTAATCTCCTCTTCAGATACTGGGCTAAATTGAAAATTGTGGGCAGTGTTGGGAGGGGTGGGACTGTAGGGATCCTCCCAGGATATAATTCATGTTTGGGGTTTGGGCTGCGTTTCGCTAATAAGTTAGTGGCACACCCCACAAAGTAATTATTGAATGCATTTGCAATGTCAGTGGGGTTTGACAGAGTAATATCCCCCTTAGTGATATTACTTGGTTGTTGATGATTAGGAGGCTGGAATATATTGTTGATAACCTTCCAGAAGTTAGCTGGGTTTGATGTATTTTGGTGGAGATTGTCAGAGTAATATTGTGCTTTTGCATGCCTTGTTTGCCTTGTGCACATGTTCCGCATGCATCTGTAGTGATTGAGATCCTTGGTAGTGCCAGTTACTTTGTAGCTTTTCCACAAGGCATCCCTGAACTGGTAGAGTGCTATAAGGTCAGGTGTAACCCATGGAAGGTGGGCCCCCCGTACCCTTATTTTGCGTAGGGGAGCATGGGTATCGCAGAGTTTTAAGAACTCGGATTGGAAATAGTCGAGCGCAGAATCGGGGTCGGGAATTAAATCGAATCTGTGCCATGGGCAGTTGGTAAGGTCATCCAGAAACTGTTGTGGGTTAAAGTTTTTAAATGTTCTAGTGAGGAGAACTTTAGGGCATGAATGGGGCGGTTTAATTTTCCTTACACAGTACACTATTGCATGGTCACTGAAAATATCAGGAAGGATGCCAGAGGATTGGATTCTGCTGGGGTTTGAGGAGAGAATCCAGTCTAGCAAGGAATGGTTATGCGATTTCAGGTTTATCCGTGTGGGTTGGGAAATGAGTTGTGATAGGTTAAGTGACTTGAGTTGTATCTGGATTTTGTGGTTTTTAGGGTCAAGCCAATTGAAGTTGAAATCCCCAAGAACTAGCAGCTCACTCTTCTCATTCAGAGAGGAAATGGAGCCAAGAAATTGGGTGATATCAGTCAAGGATTGTAGAGGGGCTTTAGGGGGGCGGTAGATGCCAGCAAGCAAGATGGGCTTAGAAAAAGGGAGGCAGATTTTGCCAACTAGAGTTTCAAAAGAGGGTGGGCTTGGTGGGCAATTTAACAGTGTAAATTGTAAGGTGTCTGCAATATAAAATAACATCCCTCCTCCTCTCTTTGACCTATCTCTCCTAAAAATGGAGTATCCCTGGATGGCGATATTTGCATCAGGGGTTTTAGGGGATTGCCATGTTTCTGTAAGAACGATGGCTTTGGGTTTATGCATAAGGCACCATGCCCTTAGTTCATCCAGTTTGGGCAGCAGGCTCCGGATGTTTATATGGGCGACAGATAGCCCTTTTTGGAATTTAAAGGTGGAATTCTCAGGGGCATGGGACAGAGCTGAAATGGGAGGACCTGGGTTAGGTTCAATATCACCTGCTAAAGAGAGTAATAGTATGAGTAGAAATTTGGTTAGTTGTTTGCAAGTTGTAGATTTGTGGTGTTTGCCATTTGAGTGAGAGGTGGTTGGTGTGCTGGTTTTTAGAGTTCTCCACCAACATTCAGTAGATAGTGCAAGGCTTTTGAGTAGTCAAGGGTGTGTGGTGATGTTGGGTGTGGGCCAGGATGGAGGAGTTTGTAGTGGATAGAGGGAGTAACATCTCCATGAGGCCAGGAGAAAGAAAAAAGTTAAAATACATAGCAGGTTCATGATGCCAGAGGTAGGCAGTGCTGCAAGGAGCTGTTGTGAGCAGAGTGAGTGTGAGCAGACTAACAGCAGGTGTGTGCCTGTTCCTTGTCAAATGTTTAGCTGTATTGCAATGCTAGAGTCCGTTCAGGGTTTCAGTGTATTGTGCAGTCAGTTTTGGGAGAGACTGCCGTAAATAAGTTGTAAAGGGGTGGGGGGTATACTGAAGAGAAGCCATTTTGTTTTTGTGTGCCGTATGTTTTTAAGGCTCAATTAATAAGCTTTATCAAGAGAACCCGTGTGTGTGGTTGCATGTACCCTGCAACTGGCCCCTAACCCCTTCATCACCGTAGCGGTTAATAACCGCTATAGTACAGCTGAACCCTGTTATAGCGCGGTGCTTGGGGTCCACATAATGCGACCGTGTTATAACCGGGATTGCAAAAACACATTTAAATGTCCGCCGCAATCAGAGGAGGAGATCTGGGATAACTCTCCCAGCTGTCCCTGAATCCAGCATCGCAGCGGAACCCCAGTGCAGGATTTACCCGGAGCAGGTTCGCAGGGAACTGGGGATCCAGCACCGTGGGTCAACATCACGGAGAGGGGGGGATGTGTGTGTCCGTGTGTGTGTCCGTGTCCGCCTGAAGTGGGACATTGCTGTTCAACCTCTTAGTAACGCTTTGCAGAGCAATGTGTTCCATGTCTCCCCTGCTCCCCTGGCAGCAAAGGGGGTGAAATCCCTGAATAAAGTAATCTGTACATTTCTATATCATAATGCAAAGTCCCTACTTTTCCTATAATGTGAAAGGGAGCAATGTATCAGTGTACAGCTGCTGGGGCTGTTTGTGTAAGGGAACACATGAGAACAGTCAGGAACCTTTGTTTTAAAGCACTCCAACAACTCTGTATAATGATAAGACACACAACCTCTAATCTCTCTGATTTCACACCGATTAAATCAATTTTGGTGATTTTTTTTTTTTAGCATCAGTTTCACAGATTATAATAGTCTTACTGTCCTGTACAAACAAAATCAGTATTTTTCCATTATAATGCCATTTTTTTTTAGTGCAGAGCTCCATATCTCACAGATTTCAATCCTTGGAAGCAGACATCTCTTATTACATTATTAAAAAGGGAGCAGGAATACTAATTGGACATTTATGCTTTTTCTACTACGTCTTTATTTAAATCTGCCTTATTTATTTTAGCAATAGAGGTTTCACATAAATTATTCACCCTATTATATTTTATCAAGGCTTATAATGGGGTGAGTAATTTAAGGACACCCTGTACATTATGTTTTTTTAGGATTCTGGCACCATTTCCCTACAAAAGAAAAACGCTACCCATCACTGATGACGACAACAAAAAAATATCTAATTGAAAGTGATAACATATAATTCTTTGATTCCGGGTTAAAAAAAATGCAGTACTTACAAAAATTGGAGTGTTACTTTGGTCACGTGATGCCATCGCTTTTCCCGCATGGGGATTCTGGGAGTTGTGGTTCTGTTAACCACACTGTGCATTGCTTACATAAGACAAGGCAGCGGTTTTGTTAAGCCATTTTCTTTTTTTATTCAACAATTTCATGTTTATTTAAAGCAAGTGCTTCATCTGCACCAGGTAGGAGCCAATTTAAAATACAGATTTGTGCATGAATCCAATAAAGGTGATTAGTAATGTGTCTTAATCTGCCATGTTTATTTTCACAATGTTTTTTTTGCGGATCTAGTGGAGTTTAAAATGTCATATGGTTTACGATGGATAGTGATACATGCAGGAATATATATATATACACACACCACACGTTCCTGCAGTGTGTGTGTCTCTGTCTCCGTGTGTGTCCATTAGCAATAAAGCATTGAATAGATATATATTTTTTTAAAACCTTGGCGATGTTCTAAATCGAGAGCCACTCTCAGACCACGTTAAAGCGGATCCGCGGTATAGCGGATCGCGCTATAACTGGGTTGAGCTGTAATTAAGGGGTTAACCCACCCTCCCCTGCTACCCGCCCAGGAGGCCTAACCACCCACCTCGGACCCACTATTCTCACTCTTTACCCATTCATTGGCATAGTGGTACATCATACCCATTTAATATGCGCATGATAAGCCACTATAGCAGTCAATGGTCACCCTAATAAAAATACATGAAGGCCCAAAATACACAAAAATAAAATATACACGAACACCTAAACACCACAATTCAATACATAAAAGCACTAGCCAACAAATTCAATTAAAAAAGCACTAACCAACAATACAATTATATTATTTTAACTAGAACCAACAAAGCAATTAATTAATAAAACCACTAGCCAACACATCAATTCAAACAAGTAGCCAACAAAAGAATTAATTCATTAAAAATGCCAATCAATCGAAAACATACATAAAAACAAGCCCTCCAAATTAAAAACTATTTAATCCAAACAATCAAGATAAATAGAAAAAATAACACTCAATAGAAACCAAGCATTTGCCAAAAAATGAATTGGCTATCACTGTATTTATCTGTATCCTAAATGGCCATAGATTAATACATTAGCAGTCAATGGGCAATGAAAAACATTAAAAGAATGAAATACAATAAAAAAAACCTGTAAAAAATAATTAAAAAATATAAGCGTTGGCCCTCCGAATCCAGGGGTATCAGGAAGCTCTCGTACCGCGTCGTCATCAAAGACAATCCAACGTCATCCACCTTGAAGATCCGGAACTGGTAACACAATTCTTCTTTCTTTTATCTTCTATCATCTTCTTCTTTCTTGATCTGTCATTATTTCTTTGATTTTTGTAATCTTCTTTCTTCATTTGTTAATCCACAAATCCCTATGGTAAATCCACAACACGATGTTGTCACACCGGCTTCTTGAGGTAAAATGAGGCGTCAATGCCTTAAATATGGCCTGTGATGTCACATTTTTAGGTCACATGGTACAGTTCCAATCTGCTTGGACGCTGTATCATGTGCCCGCCTCTTTTTTTGTGTGTGGGTGAAGGATGTGACGTCATCTCCAATTGGTTTCTGTACCATGTGATTGGTTACTTTAGTAAAAAGGATGTGACATCGTCCCTTAAAGTGTCGTCACATCCTTTTGAACTAAGGTAACATGTGACCTAAAAATGTGGAACTGACTTTGTGCTACTATCCTCCTTTATGAAGGACTAAGAGGGTTATTGCCTACTTGAGATCTACCCACCTTTTACCCATACGGCGCCACTGGTGACTGAGCCACAGATTGATTGGGCTGGAACGCCCTGTGGCAGATGTGGAACCCGTGGAGACAGGACCCCATGATACACCAGATGACATCTGAATAAAGACGATTCTTTCGGCTGGTTGGTGCTTGGGTAATCTGTCCCTTGACATGCTTTATTAATTCATCCTTGATGTACGCAGTTTACTTACCATGTATTGTACCTCACATTATATATATTTAATACACTATGAGTGTTGTGCGCTGTTTTTTGTGTTTTTCATTGTATATCAGGGCCTGTGCCTAGGACATTTTTTGCTCATGCCAACATTGTCTTTCTGTTAAATCCGAGTGGAGGATGTATATTATACTGTCCAAGGCTGCCATCCTGTTACATCTGTTCATCAGATACTTGGGATTATATATGTGTAATTTCTAAGCCACACTTACACAGTTTGAAATATATTCACTTTATTAGTTAGAGTGGTTTAGTAATTTTGCATTTATTAGTCACTATTGATATTGATTATTTTATTATCGATGTTGTTTAGCCATCACTGTAAGCATGGTTAGTCACACATTTGTTTTAATAGTTGATTGCTTTATTTATGTGTTAGTTTAAAGCTCTTTTTCACCACATTACAGCAAATGGGATTGAAGACAATCCCATTGGTTTCTGTACCATGGGATAAGTTACTTTACTTCAAAAGGATGTGACATCATCCCTTAAAGTGACGTCACATCCTTTTGAACTAAGGTAACCTATCACATAGTACAGTAACCAATGGGATGGTATTATAGCCAATGCAATTGAAGCATGTCAAGGGACAGATTACCCAAGCACCAACCAGCCGAAAGAATCGTCTCTATTCAGATGTCATCTGGTGTATCATGGGGTCCTGTCTCCAGGGGTTCCACATCTGCCACAGGGCGTTCCAGCCCAATCAATCTGTGGCTCAGTCACCAGTGGCACCGTATGGGTAAAAGGTGGGTAGATCTCAAGTAGGCAATAACCCTCTTAGTCCTTCATAAAGGAGGATAGTAGCACAAAGTCAGTTCCACTGCGATAGATCCGGGCTGCACTGTATGCTGCCGCTACTCCGTCCAACACGGATGACGTCACTCGGTCACGCGGTCCAACACCATGATCTCACAGTGATAGCTACTTCAGAGGGGTACTGCACGGATGTGATAGAATCAGCTCACTAAAGTCTTAGAAGTCTTCCAACGCGTTTTGAAACGCAAGCGTAAGAGTGTTTAAATTGTAGTAGCGCACTTCTACTCTGTTTTTTTGTATCTCCCTGATATACAATACCAGTCCAGTAAAGAATACAGTCCTTGGATTTTGAGGTGAGTTGAGACAGTCTTTAGTTGCAACAGGACACTGACTATGTACTATTCACTCGATATCCATGCTGTGTGGAAACAGAAAAATGCCCCTCACCCCCCTCTGACTACTTACAATATAGTAGTAATCAGCGTGCATCAATTGGTATCTTTAGGGATGGGTCCTCTTAGGTAATCAAATGCCAACCCTCAGATGTGATATGCTTCCGCCAGTTATGGATTCAACTATAACTAGCACCCAGCTGCCCCATCAGTGCAGCAAAAGAGAAAAACAATATGTGGCTTAAAGCACATAATGGATACTTTACCTGTAATCAGTGTATCGGGTGTAAATATAGTGCAAAAA
Source organism: Ascaphus truei (assembly GCA_036426205.1). NCBI lineage: Eukaryota > Metazoa > Chordata > Amphibia > Anura > Ascaphidae > Ascaphus > Ascaphus truei. The sequence continues at coordinate 99,975 of WSYH01001923.1, forward strand.
ACAAGGACTTCAAGTGTAATGTAACAGGCAAGACCTTCGCCATAAATTCTTTTACAAATTGTAACAGTGCCTTCACGGTCTACCTGCTAGAATGTCCATGTGGCCTGCATTATGTGGGCCGAACAGGTAGACCATTGAAGAGAAGACTGGCAGAGCATATATACAACATCAAAAGTGGTCTAGAGACACAAAGCCACTTTAAGGCTAAATATAACCAAAACCCAGAGGGGCTAGTGTGTAGGGGTATAGATTGTCCAAAATTCAGTTGGAGAGGGGGTGATAGGATAAACAGGATCTCAAAATGTGATAGTTACTGGATTTACACCCTCCGCACACTAGCCCAATCTGGGTTAAACATTGACTTTGATTTGGCATCGTTTCTCAAAGATGTCTGAATCACAAGTCAAATTGCAGCACTTACCAACCACAGCCTGGTATTTATTCCCATTTTTTATTACATGGTATTTTACATGGTTTTTAAGGTTAAATAGTTTGTACTTTTTCATTGTCAATGCAGGATAGGAATACTGTGAATGTGTTGTTAAAGCATGAGTAACAACAATGACTGTGTTAATCCACTTTTGAACATTTATACAGGTTATCTTATCTTGTGTGTTATTTGTTAGGCATATGAGGGGCTATTATGACCATACATATGTCAGATTTTGGCACAGATTTGGGCTTCATTCAGGTGTTTGATATATGCCTCCCTGATTGGTTGAAGGCAAGAAGGGGTTCATGTAAAAGGCGTATAAATATCTACACATTCGTACGTGACATCACAGTCACGAAACGCGTAAGGTGGAGCTTAGTTACGTGCAAACAGTGAGCCTGCGGTTTGATTAAGGTCTGGAAGCAAGGAGATCGGCGCACGAGTGACGTCATCAAGGGTGGACTCTGTACGTGGAGGCGCAACCACGGATCCGGAAGGAGTAGCAGACCCATCCTCACTCAGAAACGCTGAGGGCTGTCCCCCGTTCCTTCTCCCCTCTCCTCAGGTCAAGCTGCGGACGGCACTTGGTAAGACACGTCAGTATTCCCCACACCATGTGAGTGCATAGTTTGGGGTCTTTTATTGTTGTATTTTATTAAATTGTATATTGGTACCGCACATCGTTTTCCATATTATTATATCACGAGGTCACGCAAGTGGAGACCAGTAGCGGAGGTTGTACCTGTGGTCACTAGATCCATAACTGGCGGAAGCATATCACATCTGAGGCTTGGCATTTGATTACCGTAGGCCTAGGACATAGTAAAATCAGCGTCGCTGAGGCGTGCTGAGCCGCGCTGAACAGATGCACAAAGCCCCTGCATCTGTAATCAGCGCGGCTATAGTTTCTCCCTCCGCATGCTTGCTGATGCATGCGGAGGCTGAGAAAATGAGAAGAGACAGGCAGGTTTGAAATTTTGCTGCTTGGAGGAGCGGAGGAGCGGTCACGTGACCGCTCCCATCCAATGGGGCTGCAGCCTTTTTTCCCCTTCTGTGTCGGTGTTCTGAGATAGTGTGTGTATGTGTATGTGTATGTATGTGTATGTGTATATGTGTATGTATGTGTATGTGTATATGTGTATGTATGTATGTTTATGTGTGTGTGTATGTATGTTTACGTGTGTGTGTGTGTGTGCGTATGTGTGTGTTTATGTGTGTGCGTATGTGTGTGTTTATGTGTGTGCGTATGTGTGTGTTTATGTGTGTGCGTATGTGTG
>WSYH01019031.1:0-10554 GCA_036426205.1 Ascaphus truei
GTATAGGTTTGTCGAACACTGTATACAGTGTTCGACAAACCTATACATTTGCATGCCCCGGGCGAGTGGATTTAACATCGTGGCGCGCTCCTATTGGCCCAAGCAGCATACGTGTGATACTAGGTGGCGAGTAGATTTTTTGATGATATGTCGACCACTGAATATACCTATATTAAAATAATCCATTCTGTGGGTCTGAGCGGGCTGAAATTTGCTAGGTCCTCATGCCGAAGGACACTCGCCATAGTGGCCAAATATTAGCCTTCCATGACCCCCAGAACCGGAGATAATAAAAACAAGTTAGAACCGTCCATTGACTTTAATGCAGGATTCTCCGCCACAGGCTAAAATAAATCACTGCATTTCACTCGTACCGTTAGATTCAATGAGCTCCGCCGCCATAGGCTTTCAATGGAGCTAAGATGTGTAGGACGCCAGTGCATCAGAAGAACAAGTCCTTATAATTATATTTATAACACCTGCAGTAACAGAAACTCCCAATATACTGGATATACACAATAAAGTTGCCCTAATAGGGTTAGGGGACTAGTACTTTTTAATGACACTGGCACCACTGATAAATAGTACAAATAAAGTCCCATGCTGTGAGAATAACAGGGTATGGCAACCCACAAGAGAAACTCACTTTTGGTATCCAGGAGTTTCATACAGCAGCAGCATGAGAGGCGTGCAGTCCACCAGGTGATTCAGCAGCAGGAACAAGTAGGAGAACGGCAGTTCTCTTCCAGAAAATCAGAAGGAGGCTCACGGTTGCAGCAGCAAAAAAAGATGTTTATTGCATTAAAAAAAAGGACTAGGTGTCCCTCCTGGCCACAGCAGTGGTCAACCAATGCGTTTCGGGCTCTATGCCCTTTCTCAAGGTGTACCTAACGACAATAGGGAGCCAATATTTATACCGTAGCGCCAAGCGCGCTACCGAGTGATGTCACAGATGAACTGACCAATCGGGTGGCATCTCCCTTTAGACGGATCCCTATTGGTTAAACGGATCGCGTCATATTAAAATAACTTTATTAATAACGAAAACTTTTTTCAGTCTTTAGGCGCCCTCTATAGAGCACAGTCTAAGTCTTGGTGGGAGATTTCAAGTCTGGAACATTATATTGAAAAAGGCTTGGTCCCACGAGGTCTTAGAATCAATCTTGGACCCTCACATCTTATCAATGACGAGGTGTTCAATAAAACTTGGGAGAGCACCCTATTGAATTGTTCTAAACAATTGATGCAACAACTTATAGCATACTGTATGAGCAAACTAAATTAGCATCAACACAGGAGGCAATCGATAAATCCTTTATCGAAATTCCTGATTGGCAAAGCCACAGTGAATTTGGTGAACTGGAATTAAAGCTTAAGGAGAATACGGAACGTTTTAAAAAGGATCTTAAATTAAGAAAACAGAAAAAATTCCAAAGAGATACCACGGATTTCAAGGAGGGAAAGATTTTTAAATTTAAACTTAAACGTAAACCTGCACCCACTGATCCCCTTGAAACATCTACTGAATGGGAACGCTCAGGCAGTGAGCAAGAAAGTGATAGAGACTCACATACAGCAGTAAGTCAGGAGGCTGCACCACAAACCTCTGCACCCCAGGTTCCTTTTTTAGGGGACACACGGTACAACACCCGAGCAAACTCAAAAGACCAACGAGACGTGGAGGGTACAAGGCCAAAAGAGAGGTGACGAGGGGGCTCCAATTACAGGAGCAGACGCCCGCACGGGGAGATATTAGACAACCCCAGTGAGTTGGTTGATTTACAGATCACTAAACATAGTGAGTCAGATGACTTACAGATAATCAACCTTTCAAAACTCACTTTATCTGAGGATCACATACGGGTCCTTAAGAAAGGACTGTCTTTCTCTCCTACAGCCAGCTTCAATAGATTTGATTGGGTTAAAGATACACATCTCTTTGCCAGCAAATTACTCTTGCACAAGTTTTTCATTAACAGACTCAGGACGGATATGAGAGATACCATCATATCACCTACTGACTGTGAAGATTTGATGCATCTGCAAGACGCAATTGATCTTTTGGAGGAAAACGAGCGAGTTCCAAGTATGGCACCTTTTACCGACTTTAGACCTCCCTCCACTTTCACCCCTGCCTTTGCCTCTAGTCCAAATATTCAAGTATTTGTCAATCGGGTTACACGAGACTTTGAGCTCCTTTCTCAAACTGTAACCCAGTCCAATTTGACCAATAATGAATTGATGGCTCTTTCAGACCTACAAAGCAATCAGGACATTGTAATTAAACCCTCGGATAAAGGTGGTAATGTCGTCATCCTCAATAGGGACGACTATGTCACTGAAAATGTACGATTGCTGTCAGATCATACATGCTATAGGGTTCTCCTTTCAGACCCTACGGCTGTATTTCGTGCCGAACTTCTCACCATTCTACAGAATGGTTTACAGTCTGCAGTTATAACAAAACGGGAATTTGAATTCATTTTGGGGAGGACACCACGTATAGCTACATTCTATAGCCTCCCCAAAGTTCATAAGATACAAAGACCCCCCCCACCCCCCCAGGCAGACCTATTGTGTCTGGCCTAGGTAATTTGACTGAGAATGCCAGCAAGTATGTCGATAAAATCCTGTGGCCATTCGTAGAAAGTCTCCCTTCATATCTTAGGGATACCACAGATATGCTTCGAAGGCTGGAAGATATCTCGATTGATCATGACACATTTCTGGTGGGTCTGGATGTTGAGGCCCTCAATACGTGTATTCCACATGATAGGGGGCTCACTGCCACAGCACATTTTTTGCAGGGACAAGGAATTGATTTGCTTCATCACAATGACTTTGTGATTCAGTTGCTGGATTATGTCCTAACACACAACTACTTCCTGTTTGACGGCCGTCAATACCACCAGATCCAAGGTACAGCAATGGGCACAACATGTGCACCTTCATACGCTAACCTGTATCTTGGCTGGTGGGAAGAGACGGTCGTCTTCAGTGAAGATATGCAGGACTATACCCAATGGATTGACCTCTGGTGCCGCCATATAGATGATATATTCATTCTGTGGCGCGGCACCAGAGAGTCACTGACTCAGTTCATCAGTATCCTTAACAATAATGGACTGAATTTGCGGTTTACGTCTGACATTCAGACTGACAGTCTGACTTTTCTGGATATTGCCATTAGCAAAGGTCATAATGGTAACATTACTACCACACTACACCGCAAGGCTACTGCTACTAATAGCCTTTTACTGGTAAAGACACACCATCCTAATCATTTAGTCAGGAACATCCCTGTGGGACAATTCCTGCGTATCCGGCGCAACTGTTCGACCAACATTGACTTTGAGGAACAAGCCAAAATACTCACAAGCCGTTTCCTCCAACGGGGGTACACTAAAGGCTGTATCAGGAAAGCGTACTTAAGAGCTAAACGTTCCGCACGTACCACTTTGCTATATGGGACAAACCAGATACCTACAGCCCCTAAACTGGTTAGATTCGTGGGTACATATAACAATAAGTGCAATAGTGCCAATATGATACTAAAACGTCACTGGCATCTACTCATGGAGGACCCAGATCTCAGACCAGTTTTGAAAACTTATCCGACACTTGTTTGTCGTAGAGCTAAGAACTTGAAAGATTGGCTGGTACACAGCCATCTTGGCAATGTAGTCACAAAGACCTGGTTGCCCAAGCGCCCCATGGGTACCTTTAAGTGCGGTACATGTAAAGCATGTGAATTTGTCATCCCCACAAAGACTTTCTCTAACTGGGATAATTCCAGGCATTATACAATCAGACAGTTTTTTAACTGTAAAACTTCAGGAGATGTGTATTTGGCCACGTGTGGTTGTGGCAAAAAATACGTTACCATTGGCCCCAGGAAAGGGGACTGGGACCGTATTCTCATTCAAAAGGAGAGTCGTTGGATCTACGACTTACATACCTTAAGTCCCAATGGTCTCAATGAGGGCTTTCTCTTTACCCCTTTTTTATAAGATCATTCATTGTTCTCCTCATTACTTATTCAACCTAATTATATCACTACATTTTTGTGTTTACCTGGGACAGGTGACTAACACAGACTCACTGTTTACTCACTGCCTAACATTCAGTTTTTAATTACATTATGTGGTCCTAGCCCACTATTTTATCTATTATCACATTGGTATCCATCCTTTCCATATTCCTTTCCCTTGCTGTGACTTTAAACCACTTTTATTTCTCCCAGCAGAGCACTATAAATATTGGCCACTGGAGGGAGTGAAGATCTATCCCTCTCTTGGAAGAAGCTATCGCGAAACGTACGTCAGAGGACGTGATGACGTCACACGCCACGCTTTCAAGCATGGATGCCTGCAGCTTCCAGTAGAACTCACCGTGACAAGGCTCGAGTTCACTTCAGCTGCACACCCCAACCGGCACTTACCCAGGCTGATTGAAAGGATCGTGTATCCAGGGCCAGCACAGATAAGTTATCAGGGTCCTCTTTCCCTCTTTTCTGTCCTCCAACCCTCCCCTCTCCCCCCCGTGTGCTGTAGGGGTATGTTATTGAGGGTCAGAGTCAGTGAATTACACGATCGTGCTGTATTATCCTTCCCCCACAGGGTTAGTATATATCGGTGTGTAGGGCATCCCCTTTCCCTCCTTTCTGCCCCTGTGCGTAGTTACTAACTAGCAGGGACAGTTTCTGTGGGGTTTACACCATTACAGCTTTTTTGTCCATTTAGTATATTGGACCATTTATGTCAGCAGTATTTATATCCATGTGTGTTACCATTGACTTTTCTTGCTACTGTTTTTGTCATCTTTAATACCAATTGTTGATGCAAGGTTCACAGTGAGCAGGTGTTTACACATATTTCAGTGCCTCCTATGGGTGTATATATTGTATATAGCATTCCAGTGACGTCATGTACTACAGTTAGCCCCTATCGCCTTACACCATAGGCATTGGTTTTGCGCTTACTGTTCTTCATAGTGCTTATGTCTATTGTTCCATTGTTTGGACATACATTCTGGTAATTTGCCCATTAGCACTTATTGTATTCAGTTCATCCGATTCACCATATATTCTGGTACCAATTTTTAACTAATAAAGCATATCTATACACTAATTCTAGGTTTGGTTCAGATTATTCCTGTGTTGTTGCTATTTACTAGGGTGCCCTCCCTCTTCAGATTTTAAGTGCATCAATAGGGCCTTATCTGTATGTATTGTGCCTTTACGTCATACAGTGTTCTTTGTGTTCTGATTAGTCTCCCTGCCCTATTGCACCAGTCTGAATTAGTGATCCTAGTGGTCACACTAGGTTGAGCGAGTGCAACTCCCCTTTGTTTAACGAACAGGCCCCTTCATCCATTAGAGTGATATGGGGCTCTAGGAGAAGCCATCCGATTGGCTCAATTGACCCATCAACAAACAAAACTTTATTACGGCCGACATAGGCCTCTATTTACCTAATCGTCTGTGACGTGTATAACATGGCTTCCTCACCCAGTGCAAAAACAAATAAAGAAAAAAACAATATCAACAAACTTTATCAACAACGAACAACAATAACAGATTTAATAAAAAATTAATTAAAAGGTGCCATTAGTCTAATGATTGAAACACCATTTGTATATATGACTTAAAAGCAATAGAAAAAAATCATCAGAGAATGGCACACTTGCACAAAAATACCACATATGTAAAAAAGGCAAAAAAGTATATAAATAAAAATATATTTAGAAAGTCTTACTCCTTTCTGTACCCAGAACTCAAAGAGCAAATATACACATAATGATCATGGAAAACAGCCAAAAGGCTATCGTCCATATATTTAAGTATAAATAACTCAAAATGTACCGATGTAAGGGAAGAGAACCAGGGTATATAAAGGGGAAAAGAGATGAACCATTAATATAATATTCAGAATATACATTTAAGTAGACCGGGCAATCTTATTTCTTTTAAGTCAATTGTATTATAATTTTAAGACATTTCTTTGTAATTTTACCACATGTCTTAATAATTAACAAAAAATATATGTAGATGTCATAGGGACTGCGATGATCACAAAAAGAAAGAGAAAACATAAAACAAAAAAATATACTAAAAAAGGGGGGAATATTTTAAGTAAAAGAAAATATTTTGCATAAAAATTAAAATTTTAATTGAAAAAAAGGAGGAAGAAAAGAGAATCCTAGTTATTCAGATGTATTTATATTCCTTAATTTAATTAAATTAACAGGGGTTTATCAATGACTCAAAATAAAAGAATAAAAAGATAATGAAATCAGAGAAAATGGCCAAGGTCCCAATCTGTATTAAGGCCAAAGGGGACTTGGGTTTTCAGCGTAAATATCCAAAAGGCCTCCCTTTGGTCTAGCATTTTGATGCGATTACCTCCTTTTACATGACAAGGAACAGACTCAATCCCACATACTTTGAGTAAACTACCACCCCCCCTGGGGCAATGGGTACAGTGTAGTGGCACCGGATGATTGAGGTCTCTTTTTTTGATTAATCTAACATGCTCCATAATGCGTGTTTTGAGATTCCTCGTAGTCCGGCCCACATACTGTTTCCCACAGCCACAGGTGAGGAGGTGGATCACGAACGTGGTTTTACAATTGATGAAGCTACGTATATCAAACACAGCCTTAGTATATGTACTCTCAAAAGTTTTAGTAGGAGATAGTAGGGTGCAAATCTTACAGGAGCCGCACCTGTATGAACCTTTGGTAAAGGAGCTTTGTCTACCCAAGTCATATTTAAATAAACTCGGTGAAAGGGAATCTGATATAGTCTTAGCCTTTTTAAATACCAGTTTAGGTTTATTGGGTAGATCTTGTCCCAAAATCGGATCAAGGTGTAGGATGCTCCAGTGTTTTTCCAAAATTAATCTCACTTGGTGTGCCTGTCGACTATATTTAGTAATAAAACAGTGGGTTATCCTGTTTAGATGTATTTTTTGGTTTCCTTTTAACAATTGGCTCCTTTCCATGACCTCAACTTCTCCCCGTGCTTTATCTAGATCAAGGGGATCATAACCCCTGGCTAAGAACCTATTGTATAGATTATCTGATTGCATATGGACGTCAACATCTTTGGAGAAGTTTCTTTTTATCCTCATAAATTGCCCCTTTGGTATTCCTTTTACAACGGCTCTGGGGTGGGAGCTATCGGCTCTCAAATAAGTGTTTCGTGAATTTTCTTTTCGAAAAATATCTGCGAATCTTCAAGAAGTGATCAATATAAAATAATCCATCTAAATATTTAAGGTGATGGTGATCAAAAGAAAATGTGAATTTTAAACCATAATTATTATTGTTAAGAAAATCAACAAATAATAACATAGTGGTAGTGTCATCCTCCCAAATGAAAATCAGGTCGTCGATAAAACGACGGTAAAAAACAATGTGATTCCTAAATGGGTTCCTATCTGCAAACACGTGGAATGAGTCCCACCATCCCATGAATAGATTTGCCTAGGATGGGGCAAAGCTGGATCCCATGGCCATTCCACGTGTTTGGAGATAGTAAACACCATCAAACAAAAAATAATTGTGGGTTAGTAAAAAGTGAATGGAGTCCAAAATAAAGCTCGCCTGTGCCGGTGATAAATCAGAAGAATCCAGGAATTAACTCGAAGCTGCCATCCCCAGATCATGCCTAATAATTGTATAAAATGATGTGACATCCATAGACAACCAGACAAAATTGGGTTTCCAAGAGATATTCTCTAATTGGTTTATTAAATCAACACTGTCCAAGATATTAGACGGCAGAGCTTACACCATGGGTTGAAGATAGTGGTCCACGTACCGTGACAGATCATCTCCCAAATATCCAATACTAGAGATAATATGCCTCCCAGGATGGGAGACCAATGTCTTATGGATCTTTGGGAGATGGTGGAACACGGCCGTGGTAGGAAATGGATTGTATAGGAACTCAGTTTCATTAGCATTCATTAATCATGTCTTTTATGTTTATTTTTGTTCTTAGGTTCTATATGAAATCTGAATTCTTTGTCACGATCTGAGGGGTCTCTTCCTTGGTCTGGGGTATGAATCCACCCCAGTGACCTCCCCCTTAAATCATCTTTTGCCCAATCCCTCTGCCTACCATTAGCATAGTCTAATTTATCGCGATTAAATTTCTTGTGCTTGGTCTTTAAAATGTCCTCCTCGGCATGCTCTAGGTTAATCCGAAAATCATGCTCTAATTCGGAACAGTCATGACTGATTATTAATGGTTCGAGTTCTTTTATCATATTCTTTATCGATTAACTTAAGTGTTTTTCCTCTCTCATAAATAATCAGTTTGATTAAGTTCATGGAACAATCGTCCAAGATTCTTTAAAAAGTGATCGTTGTCTTTGCCAAAGGTGGGTTGCTTTAGGATTCGGAGACCTCTAGGAATTCTGTTGCAATCAATATATCGCTGCACTGTCTTCCGTTCTAAATGCAATTTCCTCTCGGCAAGCAATAATTTCTCTAGATCTTTAAACTGAGTTTTTATTGAGCTTCCTACATCCTTTTATTCGCAGACCGTCTCACAGTCCTCGGAGAAAAGGAGGTCAAAACGCTCATCACATTTTTCCCTACAATTTTTTAAGCTCCACACCATAGTGAATATAATACACTAATATAAAAAGATTGTCTTTTTGTTTTCCCAGCTACTATATTGCTTATATATTATGCATAATTATTTTAGTTCATGTTTATACAGATGATTTTTTACTATTAAAGTTTTTTAATTCAAATGATCGTTGATAATACAGCCCATGTATCCCTGCCCACACCAGCTCCGATTGGAGAGTTACCAAAATTCAGTGACCAATCGGGGCGAGATGGGAGGTATATACTAGCTATGTTAATTATTGCATTTATTCCCTGATGAAGAGGAACTTATATCCTTGAAACGCGTTGGAATTTAAATTTTCTCCCATCTACTGAGTGTTTGCTTAGTCCTCTGAGCCTCTGATACTTCACCCCGCTCCCCCTTTCGGATCCGTCATTTTGGTGCGACGTTCTCCAGTGACGTCACTCGAGTACCGACGGAAGCCACAGAGACACACATGGAGTTAGTAGCTGTGGTGGAGATGCACTGAGACTGATTGAGCTTGTCTCTGGGGGACTCTGAAACCTGGGACCTGATTGCTGCCCTCACCGCACCCCACTTGTGGACTAGCCTTGTCACTGTGGTGACCTGCGAATCATCCTTACCTGTGGAGCCAGATGGCTGATGATCCGTGACTGTCCAGATCTTCATGTCGGTGTGGTGAATGGGTAATTTGTCCCATGAAATGCTGTTTTAATATTTCCCTGATGTACGCACATTACTTATCCTTGGTTGTTTAATACATTTATACCTTTGATATACTTCCCTATAAGCGTTGTGTGCTGTTTTCTTTTTGTTTTACCTGTTATAGCTCCTGGTGGTGCCGAGCCACCCCTTTTTTGAGCTGTAGACGCTCCTATACCAGTTCACGTATAATCTGTTTATTTATTAACACCAGTGCACTTTCACTCCAATTTAAGCACTTTATATGGTTGCACACTTATTACTCTTTTTTGTATCACTTCTAAGTGGAGATGCACTTTGTAATACGGACCTTTCAAATGTCAAAACCTGTGCCACGAACTAAGCCGTTAAGTATGACAAAGGTTAAGATCCCTTCGAATGTTTCATCCGAAATTGAAAGTTTTACATTCCAAGGGCCGACCTTAGTAATTTCAGCGCCCTGTGTGGCGAAATATTTGGAACCCTCCCCCCCCCACCACCACCTTCCTAGAGTGCTCCACCTTTGTCACATAAACAAGCCAATTGATATAGAATAGATGTCTATTTGGGTATTTACATAGTCGCTGCAATACCCTGTCTGTCACTATAAGCTACTGGTTCTCTGAGCTACAGGGTAGCTTGTTTATGTGATTACCTGATAGAAAAGTTTTACAGATAATTATTATTCTGCATCACTGGTCTCATAATATTTATGGAGATTTCTATGTGATTAGCTTTAAGGATGCTCAATATTGGACAAGGTTAATACATACAGCTACAATATCTGTTTATTACTACTAGTCTGTATCCAGTTAGTACTCATTGTTACATTGTTATAAAATGGTGTGATATAAGTATTGAATTGCATTAATAGAATACTATATATCTTTATGTAGTGGTATTAAGTGGGTTATTTTATACTACTTTTCCTTTTAAGGATTATATCAAACAATACAATATCAAACAAACCCAATTTACCAGTACACCAATTGAGCTGCCCACTCAAATCACTGTAAATATGTTATTCACTTACGTCGTTGTTTCTATAAATGTATTATTACATTTGTATTATTTTCTTAACTTAACTGTACTCTCTTTATCAAGTGTCATACTGAGGGTTTGACTGTTACCCAAATCAGTGGGAATATTGGTATTCCTTGACTTATTAAGTCACAATACATTCTGTGCGAGGGAGCAGGAAGGGTGGGGGGGCTCTGTGCCAGGGAGCAGGGGGGTGTTGGTGCCAGAGAGCAGGGGGGGGGGGG
>WSYH01019032.1:0-10553 GCA_036426205.1 Ascaphus truei
TAGGTCGAAACATTGTGTGGCACAAATAAATTAGCATTATAATCAAAATCGTAGAGCGTTGGATCCTTCTTTTCCTGAGTATTGCCCTGGAATTACTCTGACAGGTACTCATTGAACCAGCAGCACCGGTAGACTTTATGTATATTTTTTTTTCATTGTGGTGTGCAGCATACTCCTTTATTTGCATTCTCCATAAGGGCATTTTAATATAGTGTTACTGACATCATAGGGGTAGCTTTTTTGGCACATCTGCTTCCCATAGCAGTTCCTTTGATGTGTATGTCTCCTCCCTTCAAGACAGAGCCCCTACCAATTTTCCAATTACTACAGATATAATACACCTCAATTTCAGTCTGCACATCACCCTCCATTGAAGAGTAGGTGAATGTATAAGGCTGACAGAAAGAAATATGTAAGTTTTTATTATATTCACACCAGGGAATTTGTGCACCCACAGTTTACCGCTACAGTAAGGTAACTATGATACTGGCTTTGGCCAGCTTTAAATTGCACTACTCACAAAAGTATATGCTTCATTTAACCCCTTCAGGTCTTTCTCACATTTTTTACTAGTCATTGGGAAAATAATTACATATATTCAGTGTAGGTACCTGCAAATTTGGTTATGCCTTGACGTGGCTACAGGCTTTTAATGAATTGGCCAAAGGGTTTAACTAAATAACCCTTATTCATGTGATTACTATTTAATTTTAGCCTAATTGGTAAAGTAGGAGCGCAGAATTGTTCTTTATGTTATCCTACAAGATAAGCTATCTTTCCCTACAATTACATTTTTGTACAATAATCTTTTTTGAGGTTGCTACTAGCTCTCCTATCTTAAAAGCCCCAAACAATGCTAATGTAAATGCAGCCCTGAAAAGCTTGATTCCCAATGGTTTGTGCAGACTTTCTGCATACGTTTCTGCATCCATTTAATGGTGTTTCCAACCTGTCTAATGTCACAGGGTCCCTTTCATCTTTATGTCTGACTTTTGTTCTTACCCAAACCTACCATGATTTTCCTTATCGTAAAGGCTTTTCTTATCTTCTAGCTTCAGAAAAAATGCAATCCCCATGAGTGTTATACCAACGCTGCTTGCTCTGTAGCAGCCTTTGTCCTTAAGAGATTTAAGAAAATGCAGTGGGCCTTGTATTGTTCTTTCTGCCCCCTTTTCTGCTGTACTTTAAAGGATACCCACCTTTACCATGTGTTGGGGTATGAGTTCTATGTGTGGGGGGATAAAGATTCCTTCATCATGTCCTCTAGTCCTGGTGATGACCAAGCTGTCAGCGATGTGAGGGGCAAGTTAAAACCAATGGTTGTGCTTCTGATGAGCAAGGTACTTAAGGGGTTAAGCAAGGGCAAAATCCAGAAGAGATCTGAGGTCATTGACAGGCGGCATCCGAATAAGTTAAGGGGTTCAACAAAGGAGAGTCCACACCTAATGAGAAGTCATTTACTTAGGGGCCTATTCTAGTAGCTTCGATAAAATTGCTGCCATCTAAAATGGTTTGGCATGACCCCATCAAATGGTTTGTCATTTGTGTTATCACTATATTCAAAATGAATCAGAAAGCATTACCACAAGTCTCAAACCGTGAGGTAGGAAAATGCCAATACTGCTCGGGACTGCAGCGATGGTATCTCAGCCTTTTTCTAAATTTTCCCCTTTGCGATCTGCCTGCAGTCTGTAACAACTGCACAGAGAGAGCTGCATCTACCTGCACAGCTCTTACAGGCGACCGCAGTGTGTTTATTTACATTTTAATAACAGAGTATTGTAGCAGGGTGTCTTCGGAGCTGAACCAAATTAATTTCTGCCTCGGGAACCCTTGCATTCCGAGTTACAGGCCCTGGCATGGGGTGCTAGTATCTCCTGTGCATTTAAATGTCACTTGTCACGTGACACAGGAGATTTTAACTTTGAGAGGAGATACCGGCAACCCATACCAGGGCCGGTAACTCGGGAAGCAGGGTTTTCCCGGTCTGAAATTAATGTGGTTCAACTCTGCAGACCTCCTGCTACAATACGGTGTTATTAAAATGTTAATAAAAACATCTTAATTGCCTTTGCGGCTTAGCCGCTATGGCAATGAAGGGTTTAAACTTGAGTACCGGTTTTCTTGGAGGACAAGGGGTGGATGAAGGGGGTAGTTGTCCTTGGGTGAGTGGTTAGACCTTTCAGCTAGGTTGTGGAAGGAGTTAACCACTTCACTACCATAGTGGTGGTAAACGCTATGGTAATGAAGGGGTTAACTACTACCGCTCCCCACCGGAGAGGCCTAAACACCCACCCTGGAGAAACTATCCCCTGGACCCAATACCTCTTCCCCAAGAAACATTAAAATATAACAACCCTACTACCCACCTCCTCTACCCCCAACAACACCCCCCACCCCAACACATACAGTACAATAATGGGCAAGATCCCTATTATCCAGATATGGATAATAGCTCATTTGCCCATTAAAAATAAAACATTATCCATCCAGCATAAAGTAAATTAAAGTTCTTCTTACCCCTGCCAGGATGAAGGCGTGCTCATCACCGTCCTCCGTGGGCAGCAACATTACAATAAAAAAACAAACGAATGGCCACTAACCCCTTTAATCACCTAATCTGTTAGGAACCGCTATTGTAATTAAGGGGTTAACCCCCCTTCCCCTGCTACCCACCTGGGAGGCATAACCACCCTCCCTGGGGAAACTACCCCACCCCTTCCACCCATTGATTGGCACAGTGGTAAACATGCCCATATAATATGGGCATGGTTTGCCTCTATAGCAATGAATGGGCAAGCTAAAAAAAAACTGGAACAAAATAAAGCACATGACATTTAAATAAAACAATAATTTCACAATAAAGCCATTGATTGTGACTGTGGTAAACCATGCCCACAATATATGGGCATGGATTGCCACACTGACAATGAATGGGCAACTTAAAAAAAAAACACAACAATACAATACATAACAATTATATAAAAATAAGCGTTTGCAAAAAAATGGGTTTATTGGCATTTTTGACTATTGCAATATCATTTATTTTATTCATAGCTTGTTTTTTTATTGGTGGATTGCTCATTCATTGCTATAGTGTCAAATCATGGTTTAACACTGTGCCAATAAATGGGTAGCGTAAGAGGGGGTAGTTGCCCCGGGGAGGGTGGTTAGGCATCCTGTGTGGGTAGTGGGAGGGGGAGATACACCTTTTCATTACTATAGTGGTTACAAACTACAAATGTGATGAAAGGTTAGTGGCCATTAGTTTTTTTTTTATTGTAATGTTGCTGCCCATGGAGGACAAGGACGCGGAGGAAAACGAGGATGGCCTTCATCCTGGCAAGGGTAAGTAGAACTTTAATTTACTTTATGCTTGCTGGGTAATGTTTTATTTTTAATGGGCAAATGAGCTATCATACAGATCTGGATAATAGTTATTTTGCCCATTACTGTACTGTATATGTTAGGGGAGGGGGTATTATGGTGTCCATTCATTGCTATAGGGTTTATCTTTGCTCACATTGAGGGGATAGATAACTGCACTGGCGAACAATGTGTTTATTGGCTAGTATTGTATTTTAATGTTTATTTAGCTGTGGTGGGTGAAGGTGGTATTTGGCCCATGGTGGGTTTTTATGCCTACCAGGTGGGTATCGATAGCAGTAGTAACCACTAAGGTAGTAAAGGAATTAAGTCCTGCCGCAACCCTCCCACAAAGCCTAACCACCCACCTTGGGGCAAATCCCACTGTCACCCCCCCCCCCCCATTACCCCCAATAAATTGGGCACTGGTATTTAACCCCTTCATTACCTTAGTGGTTAGCCGCTAAAGGGATGAAACTGCCTGTGAATGTATTTTTATATTATATGATTTGAAGCAGGGGGTCCAGAGACTCCCAACTTCAATCCGATGCAGGAAAAATTATACATTTTTCTAAATCCTACCACAAATCCCACCCCGCCACACTTGGAGTAGCGAGATGAAATTTGCTAATAGCTCGCTCGGTGAGAGCCTAGATATTCTCATCGGAGCTACTAGAATACAGTGAATTTATGAACAATGCGAGTTGGAGCTGTTTTTGAGCTCCCGCTCGGTGTGTTTGTGCCGCAGCGCTACCGCTCGGGGAGATGCACTTCTCGTATGAGTTTTTCAGATCATCAGAGCTTTCTGAGTAGCAAACTTGCCAAATCGTACAGGAAGTGCTCAAAAATCTCAATGAGTTAGTTATCGAAGCTACTAGAATAGGCCCTTAGATGGGAAAGAGGCAGGAAACAGAGACATTTACTAAAGCTGGGAGAAGGGTTGGAATGCCCTAAGGGTTGCAACTTCCTGAATTTACATAGGTCTCCTAACCGTAAGTGTGAGAGTACTATCCTTCAAGACATCTGGGAGATGTAGTCTTTTAATGTCTCCAGCCTGGTGGACACCTGTGGTAATGCACCCTGAATGCATATTCAAGAGAACAGGTCTAGCTTTTTGCTAGGCACAGATGAACCGGTCTGACAGTGTTCCCCCTCCAAGTAGCAGCTCCCAACGGCCATGGACCAGGGCAAGGGAAGTGTGGATGGTACTTTAGTACCTGTTCAGAGAAAAACCAGCACACGGGCTTAAAAAAAATGCTTTAATGACCCAAGTAGTCCGATGTTTCGGCTGTGCACTACAGCCTTTTGCAAGGTAAGGGTTCCAGTGATAACAAACTCATACATATTTATACCCCACAATGTGCTCACTTACCCCACCACACTCCGGCCGTCCTCCTCCCTCGACGCTGATGCCACTCGATGACGTCAGTCATCTACTTTCTAGATTCTCAGCTAGGGGATATCCTGCTACTATTCTTAACAAATCCCTAAATAAGGAGGTTGGGACTAATAGGGTGAATAGGCAGAAGGAGGATAGAATGGTATTTACCACCACATAAAACCAAGCCAGTGGCTTCATTAGAGCCACAATAATGAAACACTGGTATTTACTACAAACGACCGCATTCTATCAGACATTTGCCGTACACCACGCATGGTAGCTTTTAAGAGAGGGAGAAACCTTGCGGATGCACTTATCAACACTGACAACATGGGTCATTATAAGACTCCACATTTCTTAGACTGTGGACGACCGGGTAACTTTAGGTGTCTTAGTTGCTCCGTCTGTAATAGTCTGATCACAGGGGATACATTTACTCGCCCACACAGTGGTAAAGAGATTAAAATTAAAAGCAGAATCACCTGCAGATCTCATACATTATGGACATTATTAAATGTCCCTGTGGTCTACTTTATGTGGGGAAAGCAACCTGAATGTTGAAACTAAGGTTCATTGAACATAAAAGTGTCATTCGCAGGGGCACAGACCCCACAATCCTTGTTCAACACTGTGTTGAACACAAGCATAACATTGCGTCCCTTAGGATTATGGGCATAGAATATGTGGTACCTAGACAAGGTATTCCCAACAGAGAGACATTTTTACTGAGAAGGGAGGCTTATTGTATTCATTTATTGAAGACACGCAACGGAGGTGGATTAAATTAACTTTAAATGTTTTCTTGATAGGAGGTAACCTTTTCTCTCAACAGATGACGACTACCTTCTGATCCCTCTGGGAGATTTACTTATCAAGCCTAATAAACCTATGGATTTTCAGGATACTATTTATTCTACAGATAATGTTGTGGACTACAACTTGTGCCAATCCTATCTTCACTGCTATTGTTGCTATTAAGTTACACTATTTCCCTCATTTATTATAGACTGCTTGATGTTGGTTAGTCACTCAGGTGTTTATGTCTGTGGTTTTACACTTCAAGACTACATTATGTATGGGTGATTTTTAGTGAAGCAATATCTAATTTTTAATTTTTTTTTGGTGTTGGTGATTGCGCACTTGAGGGGTATTTGTCTTGGCTCCTGCTCTTCCATGCTTCGATTACAGGGTAACCAGGGATACGTACAAGCACTTGGGTTGGTGGTTCCTTACAATGCATCTGATCGCAGACACGCTATTGGAGAAGGTTGGGGTTCCTCAGAATTTCACAATATAATTATAGGATTCCTTAACAACACAGAAAAGGTTGAAATACACTGTCCTAAGATTATTCCACTCCAATAGTAAGTGATAGTGTAACATGCAGCATTATCATCATGAAAAATCGATGATGGTGCACCCACAACACAAACCCTAAATTTAAAAAAAATGTCTACTGCCACCAGTGTCAGAAACGAGTACCCAATCAACATCACATCAGTGTGACCATCAAAATAATCACTCTTCTGTAGTGACAGACTCCGACAGAAAAGGACGAGGTCAAGGAGTGATAGAAAGACAAACTAGGCATGAGGAATTTATTTTTCAATTCTAAATTGGGACTGAGCCAATTGCGTTCAAGACGAGGATGGAGTGGACGAAGTAGCCTAAAACAGTTGTTGGTGATGACCTCCTCAGTCTCACAGGACAGGCATGTGAAGAGCCCCTCCAGCCCTTGCTGCCACCTGCACCACTCCTAATAAAAATAAATGGAACAAATTAAAAAGAACTAAGAAAATAACATTAATAGAAAATAATATAGAAAATAAAATAGAAACAAATGTGCGTCTGTCTGTGTTCTGTGTTGTGTCTCTCTCTCAGTCTCTCTCACACTCCCACTGCAGTCTCCTGTCTCATCCTCTCCTCTCTCAAATCAAATTAATTGTGCAGATAAGTGGACATGGCCTCATGGCTGCATTACATGGCTTGATATAGCGCTGGTTGTGTTTTTAAATGACTGATTAGTCCGCAGGAGCTCTAAAAAAAAATTCCTAAAGTGGATTAATCTGTCGTACTTTTTTCTTACAATACATAAACGGATTAGAAATAAACCCAATCTGAGGAATAGATTTACGTTGACCTGCCGGTGGGGGGGGCGGGGCGGTTATTTCAGAGCCGCAATATCAAAGCATATCAGGTGATTTTAACTAATCAGCACAGACTGAAGTTGTTACATTTCGTCTGCGGATTTAAACAAGCAGAACAAATTTTAAATGGAAATACCAGGAAACAGATTTAGGGCCTCCTGCACTAAAGTCCAATAGAAAAAATCGCGAGGGTTTTTAAATCAGAATTTTTGGCACCATTGCTATCATGCTATGCAGAAAGCCCCGAATACCAGTGATAGAAACATTAGCAAAAATGGCGAGTTTCCAGCGGCGAGATGACCGGCCCTCCGAAAAGAGCTCACCTGGTGAGTTCTATCTGCTGCAGAGAGAGAGCCGCCTTTCACTCTGCGCAAATATCGCCAGAATTTTTTTCATTTTGTTACTAGTGTACGTGAGCAGGTGGTCTCCGAAGCAGAACCACGTTGGTTTGTGGTCCGGGGAAGCCCTGCTTCCAGAGATACAGGCCCCGTTATGTGGTGCCGGTAACTCCAAAGCATGGAAATGTCTCGTATCACGTGATCGGGACATTAACATGCATAGGAGATACTGGCACCCCATAACGGGACCTGTACCTCGGAAAGCAGGGGGTTTCACGGACCTGAAATCGACGCGATTCTGCTCCAGAGACTCCCTGCTCATCTACACTAGTAATAACATTTAATTTAAAATATGTAAGTACCACCAAAACCCAACCAACTCCCGGTACCGCCACATAAAACCACATTTAATTTTTTTCTCACAGGATTAATACCACAGGCCGGCAGGGATTTCCGGGTGGTCCACACGGGTGTCCGCAGGCCCCACAATGCACTTCGGGGGGTATGGGGGCCCTTGGGTAGTCCCTGCTAGGCTCTATGGGCCTCCATGGTGTCCACGGGTGGTCCCCACTTGTGTCTGGTGGTCCCCAGGTCATCCCCACATAGTGACAACAGCTTGATTGAGAACAAATGAAATTAATCGTGATACCCTCCTCCTGCCTAAAATCAAGTTAGGGAATCAAAGAAATTTCCAAACAGCTTTTATAACAAATTTTAATAGGAAGGCAAGAGACATCAAAAATATTAATATTAATAAACATTGGTATATTTTAAAAGAAGATCCAGTTCTGGGGGAGATCTTGGAAGAGAGACCCCAAATAATTTCCAAAAAAACCCCAACCTGAAGAGAAAATTAGCACCAAGTGAATTAAAACAAAACAGAGAGAAACGTGGCTGAATAAGCCAAAGGGGTTCTTTAAATGTATCTCATGTAAGGCCTGTACTTTTGCGTCCTTTGATAAAAAGGAGTTTAAATCAAAAACAACGGGGGAAGTGTTCCCAATGAGACAGTTTGCGAACTGTAGGACAGACTTTGTGGTATACCTATTGGAGTGCCCTTGTGGCCTCCAATATGTAGTTAAGACGATTAGACCATAAAGAGTTCGCATTTCTCGAACACATAGGTAACATTACGAGAAAATTACTTACCCATAGTGTCCCTAAACATTTTTTAATGATGCATAATGCTAATCCTGCAGGATTGAAATATAGAGCAATATAATGTGTGGAGAAACATTGGAGAGGGGGAGACAGAAAAAAGACTTATCCAGAGAGAAAGTTTCTGAATTTATAAATTGAAAACACTCGAACCCCATGGTCTCAATATAGACATAGACATTACTGCATTTTTATAAAAATATTTTTTTATGTATATAAATAGATACTTTGTTTAGTAATAAAAGGGTTTTTTAGTTTTTAAATAATAAAAGTTAATTTAAGAGGTTTTAATAAATATTTATTTTTTACAAATTTTGAGGAATGCTGTGAGATTTTATATAAACTACTTTGAAAACCATTTCTTTGAGATGAGTCTTGCTTCTCTTGTTCCCCCTCTCTGTCAAATTTGCTTTTGCACGAACCCAACTGAGTTGATTTGTCTTTTGATGTTTTTTGTTGTATTTTAATATTATGTTTTCTTTGTTATCCCTAGGAATCTTCCTGATGGGTTATTTATATATTTTTTGTATTTCCTTATGATTAAAATTGTGTGTGTGATTAAAGTTGTGCTTAGCAAGATTACATCGTGATAGCTAACGAATATGGCAAGTATAGGTGTTATACTGTTACTGGTGTATATCGTGCTCTATGACAGGACATATTTTTGACATGTACTTTATTAGCTGTGGCGATTGGATGAGCAATACAATAAAGATTTAGCAGCCAAGTGCCAAGTACTATTGACTCCTGACGAAGCCATTTACGAAACGCAGAATCAGACGCGCGTTGAGTCTCTGGTACTTGCAGCTGTTCCTGCAGTTGTATCCGGGTCCTGTTGAGCCGTCACGTGGGGCGCAACTATCGCGAGAGGAGGAGAACCCGGAAGTTCTGTGACACGGCCACTGGAGGAGACGTCAGCGCAACGGACCCTCCGTGAGAGTTGTCTACACCACGGTACTCACTCCTCTCCACTCCCGGGCAACTCTGCGCCGCACCTTATGCTGATTATGCCTGTACATGGGGCTGTCCTGTGAGTTTCCCCTGCCTACACCATTTGTATTCTGTTCATTATGAATATATCTTGCTGATCTTACCTCCACGGTCTCATTGCTTTTTGTTGTTACCTCCACATTTTTTTTGCCTTCCATTTTTACTGGTCATTTTTAATTATTTTTATTTTTCTCTCTTTATTTGATTGTCTGTTGTGCATTCGTTTGTTTTTGATACCTATTGGTATCTCTCCTGTTCTACCCATGAGATTGGGTCATTCCTTTTATTACTGTTTTTTTGTGTGATTTTTTTGCACTTTTTTTATTGCATTTGTCATCTCAGTCATTCTGTTCTGAGAAGTTCTGTGCTCACAGAGTTGCACTATATATCTTTCTGTTTCATTCCTTATGTATCCATTGGTGACCTGCGCTCCCCGATTTCCACTAACCATCCCCACGGGTGTCTGGGGGCACTCGGGTGGTTCTCATGGGGGTCTGGGGGCCCTTGGGTGGTTCCCACAGGGGTCTGAGGGACATTGGGTGGTTACCACAGGTGTCTAGGGCCCTCGGGTAGTCCAGACCCACTATTCCCACCCTCCACCCATTCATTGGTACAGTGGATACATCATGCCCATATAATATGCGCATGATTTACCCCTATACCAATAAATGCAATAAAATGGCTGTTATTTTTATTTTACATGTTTATTTACTGTATTTTTTGGTGTATTGGCATTTGTTTACAAATTAATTGCAACTGTATTGATGTATGCCCCTTTACAGCTATATATATATATGATTTTAATATATATATATATGATATTAAATATATGATTTAACCCCAATAGCAATAATTGGTGAAGCTAAAACAAAACACATCTTATACTATATTAGTGAAAGCACTGTATGCCTGCCTGCCTGCCTGCCTGCCTGCCTGCCTGCCAGCCTGCCTGCCTGGATGTCCGGTGTCCCTAGGGGAAATCTCATTGGTCCCTTGGGCCGCCCCCGCACACCTCTCATTGGCCTGAGGTGGGGGCACACCTCTCATAGGCCTGAGGCGGAGTGACGGGCGGGCCAAACACACACACACACACACTCACTCTCTCTCTCCACCCTCCTTAACGGCTGACACATACACACACACACACACACACACACACACACACACACACAC
>WSYH01019033.1:0-10553 GCA_036426205.1 Ascaphus truei
TACACAACAGAAGACAGGGGTGCCCAGTGCTACATCAAATTGACAAAACATTATTTTTATTATTAAGAACTTTATTTCATGTAGCACTTTTCTCCCAATGGAACTTTATATATTTAATGCCATATTATATTGTACCTGTTTCTCCATAACAAATAGGAAATGTGTGGTTTGTTATTCCCTTCAATGCAGTAGATGCTAACATGGGCGTCCGCAGGGGGGGGCAAGGGGGGGCGCTTGCCCCCCCCTGGATCCTGGGCCGCCAACAGCGGGGAACAGAGGGCACTGGCGTGACAGGATTTAGCGCGCTCTTCTGCAAAAAAAACCTCCCTTGTCTCCTGATTGGCTGGTGCGTGTTGGCACGCTGCCAGGATTATTTATTTTTTTGTCCCTCGCAAGCTCTATCTCAGCGGTGCGCAAAACTGGGGGGCGCCAAATTATTTAGGGGGGGCGCAGCCTGTGCGGCGAAACCTGGGGGCAGAGCAGGGGCAGAGCAGAAGATCCGTGCTGTGTTTCCCTGTGCTTGGAGAGGGGGCGGGGCGTCCCTCTGCACACAGACACAAGCCCTTCTCTTCCTAGCTTTACTTGAGTGGGGAGCCGAGTAAGCAGTACAGGTGTGTGTGTGTCTGTGTGTGTCTGTGTGTGTGTGTCTGTGTGTGTGTGTGTCTGTGTGTGTGTGTGTGTATATATATGAATAGTGATGTCACTGTGTGTGTGTGTGTATATATATGTATAGTGATGTCACTGTGTGTGTGTGTGTGGTGATGTGTGTGTGTGTGTGTAAAAACAAATAGCTTCTCATCAGCAAACAAAAGAAAATAGCTTCTTCAGCAGACAAAACAAAATAGCTACTTTTTAGCAGACAACACAAAAATAATGCAGCTTCTCTTTTGTATGCAGGAGACAGACAGTTCATCACACATGTACTTTGCAACACAGACCTTACAGCAGTAATCTCTTCAGCATTTTCAGTCCTGTCTCCTCACCAGCTCTCCTGCATGTGTGTACACCCTGGGGTTTTAACACCTTGATTATGCAGCTGGGGTCAGACTAATTACGCAGCCCTTCTCAACTTAACCTCGTCACTGCGCACTGCAAGCCTAAACATAGGTTTTCCAGGCATATGGCTGGTGACGTTCATTCACCCTGTCACATTCCTCCCCTGTTAGTGTGTGGCTGGGGCCACGCACGGCTGAAGCCCGATCCTCCCTCCCTTACCTAGAAAAGAAGTCAGAATTTGCATTTTCTTTTCCAGGCCTGTGCTGAATCTCAAATGAGAAGGGTTGGAGGGCCGTATACCACCTGGTCAATCTAGCAGTGGAGTCCTTCATGCTATTTAACCACTTTAATGGAGCATGGTCTGTCACCAGAGTAAAATGGACTCCTGCCAGGTAATGCCTCAAAGCCTCGATTGCCCACTTTACTGCTAGGCACTCCTTCTCAATCACGGAGTAGTTTTTTTCCCTCGGGAACAATTTCCTACTCAGAAAAAGGATCGGATGTTCCACTCCCTCAAACTGTTGTGACAACACTGCCCCTAGCCCTATCTCTGATGCATCGGTTTGCACTACGAAAGGCCTGTTGAAGTCTGGGCTTCTAAGGACAGGACCCTGTGATAGACACCTTTTTATGTCCTCGTAGGCTCTCTGACACTCCCTTGACCATACCACTTGTGTAGGGGCGGACTTTTTTGTGAGGTCCGTTAATGGGGCTGCAACTTCCGAGTAGTTGGGGATGAACCGCCGGTAGTACCCTGCTAAACCCAGCAGAGAGCGTACCTGCGTTTTTGTTTGGGGGGTCGGAACTTCTTTCAGGGCAACTACCTTGTCGGCTAGTGGCCTTACTTTTCCACCTCCCACTGCATACCCTAAGTATTTGGTTTCCGCCTTACCTAAGGCACATTTCTTAGGGTTGGCTGTGAGCCCTGCCTCTCTTAGAGATTTGAGGACCGCTTTCAGCCTATTTAGATGGGCCCGCCAGTGTTTACTATAAATGACAATGTCATCTAGTAGGCTGCGGCATAAGCCCTATGGGGTCTCAGCAGCTTATCCATGAGTCTCTGAAATGTGGCTGGGGCTTCATGCAGTCCAAATGGCATTGTCACAAACTGGTATAAACCCATGGGAGTGGCAAAGGCTGTTTTTGCACTTGGACTTTTCCTCTAAGGGTATTTGCCAGTATCCTTTTGTTAAGTCCAGTGTGGATATATATTCCGCGTTACCAAGGGCGTCAATTAACTCGTCCACCCTTGGCATCGGATATGCGTCAAACTTGGATACCGCATTGACCTTTCGGAGGTCCACACAAAATCTTACCTTCCCATCGGGTTTAGGGACCAAAACTAGTGGACTACACCACTCACTGCATGATTCCTCAATCACTCCTAAGTGTACCTTAGTACCTCCTTCTCTACCAGGGCCCTACGACTCTCGGGCAACCTATAAGTACGGGAACGTACTTTTACCCCAGGTGCTTTCTCGATCACATGTGAAATTAAATTAGTTTGCCCTGGCAAATCAGAAAAAACATCATGGAATTGTGTAATTATTTCTAACAAGTCCCCTTTTTGTTCTGAGGACAACTGTCTACCCATTGGGATTTTATCGTCACCCACGATGTTCTCCCGTGGGGGCTGAGGACCCAAATCCGTTTCCTCCTCCACCGGTTGGATGAATAGAGACCGCTGCATCTTCCAGGGTTTCAGCAAGTTCACATGGTAAATTTGTTTACCCTTCCTGGACCCTGGCTGAGCTATCTCGTAATCCACATCACCCGTGCGGCGGAGTACTTCGAATGGGCCCTGCCATTTGGCTAGGAGTTTGCTCTCACAACTGGGTAACAACAACATTACCTGGTCTCCCGGGTGAAACACTCTCATGCGAGCAATCCGATTGTAATGTCTCTCCTGGCTGTCCTGGGCTGATCTAAGATTCTCCCTAGCAAAATGGCCGACCACATCTAGGCGCTTCCTAAGGTCTAGTACATATTGCAGGGTATTCTTAGAAGGGGACCGCTGTTCCTCCCAGGACTCCTTTAGGAGGTCTAGGATACCCCGGGGTTGGCGGCCATACAGCAGTTCAAATGGAGAGAATCCCGTGGAGGCCTGGGGAACTTCCCGCACTGCAAACAGCAGAAAAGGGATAAGTTCATCCCAGGCTCTCTTCTCTGAATCTACAAATTTCCTCGGCATCCCTTTTAGAGTTCGGTTAAATCTTTCCACCAAACCGTCAGTCTGTGGATGGTAGACCGATGTCCGAACCGACTTGACCTCTAGTAATTTTAAGACATCCTGCATCAGTTTAACCATAAAATTTGTACCTGGTCTGTCAACATAACATGGGGAAGTCCAACCCGTGAGAACAGCTCCAACAACTTGTTGGCTACTTGCTTCGCCGTTGCTGTTCTCAGGGGGAACGCCTTAGTATATATTGTTGCATAGTCAACTATTACAAGCATAAACCTGTGTCCTTTCGCAGAAGGTTCTAGAGGTCCTACCAAGTCTACCCCAATCCTTTCAAAGGGAACTGACACCAAGGGTAGAGGTACCAAAGGGGCTGTTTTTTGTCCCTTCGGACTAGTTAGCTGGCACTCCGGACATGCCGCACATAACTTAGCAATATCACTATGCATTCCTGGCCAATAGAATCTGGACGAAATTGGTCCAATGTTTTATCCCTGCCCAGGTGACCACCCCCAAGCGACAGTATTGGCTAGAGTGAACACAGATTTAACAAACACCTTGGGATCCAATATCTGTCTGGTGACCTCCCCTGTTTGTGTCTGCCTATTCACCCTATACAGGATATCATTTGATAATTCAAAATGGGGGAATACTATCGCCCCCTGTGCATTTAAAATCTCAACAATTTGTACCACCTTGTCATACTGTCTAGCAAGGAATGGGTCTTCCTTTTGCCTCTGGCGAAAGTCAGGGAGGTAAAGGTCTGGTAAATCTCCAGGGCCCATATCCCCCTCCCTCTGGCCTTCCCCAGCCATCACTTGTGACCTCTGGCTACTAGAATGGTCACCTTGAGACCCAGATTTCTGCAACCAGTCCTGTTTGTCGGAGCGTCTTTGCTTCCGAGTCTTTGGAACCCGGTGTCGGCTGGGGAAAAGGTCTGCCGAGAAGGGGAACAGTTTGCCAGGGTTCTCCTGAGCCACAGAATAAGGCTCCTCGTGAGAGACTGGGGCCATTAGGTCCGAAAAGAAAGGACAGTCCTGGCCGAGCACAACGGGGGCAGGGAGCCAAGGAGCGACTCCTACTTCGAGGTAGGCCTCCTGACCCTTTACCTGTAGCCGGATTTTGGCCGTCGGATATTGTCTTAAATCGCCGTGTATACATTCTCTGTTCCATGGAGAGTCAAAAGAACACACGTTAGGCGGTAACAGTCCCTGGAAGACCAGAGTTTTCCCAGAGCCCGAATCGACAAGGGCCTGGACGTTTTTTCCCCCAACCTGGGATGGAAGTAGCCAGGGCTTGTAGTTTTCTCCAGTGGGGGCCGAGGCGACGGTCCTGCCGAATGAACAATCCATCCGTGGACAGTCCACATGCCGGTGGCCTTGTTCTCCGCAGGCGGAACATGGAGAGGGTTCCCTCGTAGGAGGGGCCGTGGATCGTGCTCTGCTGGACCGGACACTGGAGACATGGGCGTCCGCAAGGGGGGGCGCTTGCCCCCCCCTGGATCCTGGGCCGCCAACAGCGGGGAACAGAGGGCACTGGCGTGACAGGATTTAGCGCGCTCTTCTGCAAAAAAAAAAAACCTCCCTTGTCTCCTGATTGGCTGGCGCGTGTTGGCACGCTGCCAGGATTATTTATTTTTTTGTCCCTCGCAAGCTCTATCTCAGCGGTGCGCAAAACTGGGGGGCGCCAAATTATTTAGGGGGGGGCGCAGCCTGTGCGGCGAAACCTGGGGGCAGAGCAGGGGCAGAGCAGAAGATCCGTGCTGTGTTTCCCTGTGCTTGGAGAGGGGGCGGGGCGTCCCTCTGCACACAGACACAAGCCCTTCTCTTCCTAGCTTTACTTGAGTGGGGAGCCGAGTAAGCAGTACAGGTGTCTGTGTGTGTCTGTGTGTGTCTGTGTGTGTCTGTGTGTGTGTCTGTGTGTGTGTATATATATGTATAGTGATGTCACTGTGTGTGTGTGTGTGTATATATATGTATAGTGATGTCACTGTGTGTGTGTGTGTGTGTGTGTGTGTGTGTGTGTGTGTGGATGTGTGTGTGTGTGTGGATGTGTGTGTGTGTGTGTGTGTGTGTGTGTGTGTGTGTGTGTCACCAAAACACATCACTCTACATATACTACACATACACACACACACACACAACACACACACACACACACACACACATCACTATACTATATACACACACAAAACAACCACTATACATAATATACACAACACACACACACACACCCACACCCACACACACACACACACACCACACACCACTCCACACACACACACACACACACACACACACACACACATCACCACACACACACACACAGTGACAATCACTATACAATATATACACACACACACACAAGACATCACTATTCATATATATCACACACACACACAAAACACACACAACACACAGACACACCCCCATACCCAGACACACACAGACACACACCACACCTGTACTGCTTACTCGGCTCCCCACTCAAGTAAAGCTAGGAAAGAAGGGCTTGTGTCTGTGTGCAGAGGCGACCCCCGCCCCTCCAATCCACACAGGAAACACAGCACGGATCTTCTGCTCTGCCCCTGCTCTGCCCCCAGGTTTCGCCGCACAGGCTGCGCCCCCCCTAAATATTTGGCGCCCCCCAGTTTTGCGCACCGCTGAGATAGAGCTTGCGAGGACAAAAAAATAAATAATCCTGGCAGCTGCCCAACACGCACCCAGCCAATCAGGAGACAAGGGAGGTTTTTTTTTTGCAGAAGCGCGCTAAATCCTGTCACGCCAGTGCCCTCTGTTCCCCCTGTTGGCGGCCCAGGATCCAGGGGGGGCAAGCGCCCCCCCTTGCCCCCCCCTGCGGACGCCCATGTTAGCATCTAACTGCATTGAAGGGAATACAAACCACCCACACTTTCCTATTTGTTATGGAGAAACAGGTACAATATAATATGGCATTAAATATATAAGTTCCATTGGGAGAAAAGTGCTACATGAAATAAAGTTCTTAATAATAAAAATATGTTTTGTCAATTTGATGTAGCACTGGCACCCCTGTCTTCTTTGTGTACATTTGCCACGCTCAGTAGCACTCATTTTGGCATAAATATATATCATGATGTGTTGGATGTAGGAGTTTGAGCTATCTGGGAATTGTGTGTTAATCAATTTCTGACTGGTACAGTCTATGGCACCTCCCCCCAGAGCTCGCCCCTCCCCACCTTTTTAACTTGGGAGGTTCTGGCAAACTTGCAAATGGACAGGACTCACTGCAGTTCCTTCCCCTCATACAGAGGTACACAAAAGGTTCACACTTTAGTGTTAGACCTGCATTTTTGGTTTACCTTGACGTTGGTATGGAGGCTTACGACGCTTTGGCCAAAGGTTTTAAATAAAAAAACAATAAATTACTATTATTATTCAAGTATTTAAACTTTATACTCATTACCATATATATATGTTTTTGTCAATTTGATGTAGCACTGGGCACCCCTGTCTTCTGTTGTATGAAATAAAGTATTAATAATATTATTATTATTATTATTATTAATCGTAAAATATATTTTTCTGGTAGGCCATTATAGTTTAACAAATAGAAATCATTTGAAAATAAGAAAGCATTGAACTGGAGGATGGAGCTGTGTGCATAGCAACAAAATCATACTGTACACTGTATTATCCCCCACACACAAGCTGTCAAAGAGGCAGAAATAAAATGAATGACCTAAAAATCTCGGGAGGAGAGAATAAGAATAGACTGACTTGTATATGAGGCTTCTGTTTCAGCTAAATCATGCTTCCATGACCCATGTTGCTGTCCACCTTTTCTGTACAGTTTCCCTCTGGACATGTTTGATAATTGTGGATGTCAAGGTGAAGCATAACATACAGTACAAGGATGTTTTAATAGCTGTCTCTGTTTCAAGTTAAAACAAAGTTTTTTTGGATGCTGTTTTTTCTGAAGCTTACTCTCAATAGGCACAACATGAACAGTAGGAATTTTTTTTAAAGAAGAGTTCAAAATTGTTTGTTGTGAAGAAGTTACTAGATTTTATCATTATGTACTGTATGTTGTGCTACCAGTTGATATTTAAAGGTTTTCCTCAATGTAAGATTAAAACTGAGTAAGCTATTTATTAGGCCAATAAGGTTTACCTAACAAGATCATAATGTACACTAAAACCTTATATAATAATACACTTACTGTACAATATTTTCAAAAAACTATTTACAAAGCAAAAATCCACCATCCACTGACACTGGAAATGCTTCTGCAAATCACCTGTGCGTCAGTCTAGGCTCAGTGTTCCTGTAAGACTTGGTGTTCCCATGTACATTTTCCCATGGTTTTGCTTAGAATTTGAGTGGTGCTTAAAAGGGCACTGTGATCTCGTATCTTCTGTGGTATCTCTTTACTTTCATTATTAGGAAATAGATATTTTCAGTACACTTGTGTGTTAGGCTTTAATTTTTTAAGAGCGCTGTGGGTACCCATTTATGTTCATTTATCCTGAGAATCAGGGGAGATTCTCTTAACCAGCAGCACCACTTCTACATAAGGATGAGTGTTTTATAGTTGTGCTGTCTGATTCCAGAGATTATTGTTCTATTATTATATATATTTATATATATATATATATATTATATATATATATATATATATATATATTATATATATCTATAATCTATGAGTTAACTGTTTAGTATTGTTACCTTCATAAACATTTGAAATGCCTTAGACATCTTACCCTTTTATTTGTTTTGATTTAGCACTCCAGATATCTCTATCTTTAATTTTATTTTAAGTGTAGAAACAAAATTGCTGCCCGTTTCCTAATAGCAAGTAATATCTTTTATTTAATGATATAATATTGGTGAAATGTGCGAATATGGACATTGCAGTTAACAAAAACGTTTTGCAAATTTTAACAGAAATTTCGCAATTTTGGCAATAGCTACAAGCTGCTCTGAGATGGCCTAATTGTCTCTGTTTTCCTAAATTTCATATTCAATTACCATATCTGTAAGGTCATGTGAGAAGAATATGAATTTGTATTCTGCTGAAATCTTACTTCTGTCAATTTGTAACATGTTAAATCATTCAGGAAAATTGCTAAATATACGTGATTGTACATTATACTGCATCAATTTGTTCTCCAAAAAGACTCTTAGAACAGTATTTCTGTACAAAATTAAAAAAAAGTTCTAAATCTAAATTTCTTACCTCTGTGTCTTCCGTAAACAATGTACTCATAAAAATACCAACAGATGCATATATAGCACAAAACTATTATATATAGCTCACAATTAAGAAAACCATAGGGGGTTATAAAATGCGATAGTGACAAAACTACAGTACAAATTTATATTAAAAACTAAATATCATGAAAAGAACAGTGAGCTTTATAGTTTCTTGACCTCATCACTTATTTTCCCACGTACAGTATTTTCCCCATACCCCCCACCTCGTGCTTGCAAAATTATGCAGGACACCCGTGCTCATGCTTGGAGAGTTGGTGATGTCACCACTCTCGCGGCAGCTGTAGACGCAGCCTAATTTTGCAAGCGCGAGCTGTTGAAACATATTTGTATTTACATTGTATATCGTTTAATAAAGGGGGGGGGTTCATGGGATTTTGATTACGTCAGGCAGGAGGCCCGAGAAATTAAATGGATGAAAAGGGGGGCTCGGCATAAAAAGTTTGCTCACCCCTGCGAGTCTATCTGACCTTGCATACGAGGCCCGCCCTTTCCTGCATGGAGCAAGTCAGGTGACTACTGCTCCATGCCACTCTCGCTCCGCTTCCCCCTTGTCCTCCTGCTCTGATTCCCCCCCCCCCCTGCTCCGGTCCCCCCTTCCCGTTCCGATTCCCCCCCTGCTCCGGGTCCCCCTTCCCGTTCCGATTCCCCCCCCCCCCCCCCCTGCTCCGATTCCCCCTTGTTGCGAGTGTCTGAGTTTGTGTCTGATGTGTCTGTGTGTGTGTGAGATCAGGGGGGGAGGGAATGAATGTGAGGAGGATGGATTCAGGGAGTGGGTTTGAGTCAGAGGGGCATAATTGAGGGAGGGGGAGAGTGAGGAGACAGGGGGTGTAATAGAGGAAGTGAGGAAGAGGGGTGAGGGGAGAGAGTGAATGAAGAAGAGAGGGGTAAGAAAGAGATGGGGCTACACCTTGGGACTATCTTCATTAGAGTGGGGTGTGTGGTGTGTGGGGTGTGTGTGTGCTGAGTCTGAGTGGAGAGAGAGTCTGAGTGAGAGAGAGAGAGTCTGAGTGAGCGAGGGATTCGGAAGGGGAGGAGTCTGAGGGGGGAGTCTGAGAGAGGTTCTGAGGGGGAGAGAGTACTTGAGGGGGAGAGACTGAGAGAGAGAGTCCTGAGGGGGAGATAGAGAGGTGAGGTCTGAGAGGTAGAGAGAGATCTGGAGGGAGAGTGAGAGTCTGAGAGGTGAGAGTGAGAGTCTGAGAGGGATCGGAGAGGAGAGGGATAGAGAGTGGAGAGTCGAGAGGGGAGAGTGAGAGTCTGAGGGAGAGTGAGTCGAGGGGAGAGTCTAGAGAGAGGAGAGTCTGAGAGTAGATCTGAGAGTTCTGAGAGGGATTAGGGGGGAGTCTGAGAGGGAGAGTGAGAGTCTTAGAGGGGAGAGTCGGAGATGGAAGGGAGTCCTGATAGAGAGTAGTGTATAGTCTGAAGGGAGAGTGAGAGTCTTAAGGTTAGAGGTAGTCTAGCGGTGAGAGGAGTGAGAGTCTGAGAGAGTGGAGAGTGAGAGTCTGTCTCGAGCGGGAGAGTGAGGCTGAGAGGGAGAGGTCTGAGGAGGAGAGTCTGAGAGGAGAAGGGATAGGGAGAGTCTGAGAGGGAGAGGAGAAATGTTCCCTGAGAGAGGAGAGAGGTGCCCCCCGGAGGTCACCTCGATTTCTTCGGCTTCTGGATGACCCCGGGCCCCGCGCTTCGCCTTCTTGTCGCCTGTTGCGCGATCTATCGCCCGGGCCTCCCCCTTCCTTGCGCGGTGCGCGTCTGTCGCTGTGTTCACGCCGTGTCTGCTCCCGGTCGCGTGGTGCCTCGGTGTTGCGCCACCCCACCCCTCGTCCTTGTTTGGGCTGCCTACCACGTCGTTTGTCTCCTTGTATTGTCCCTCT
Organism: Ascaphus truei; assembly: GCA_036426205.1. Classification (NCBI taxonomy): domain Eukaryota; kingdom Metazoa; phylum Chordata; class Amphibia; order Anura; family Ascaphidae; genus Ascaphus; species Ascaphus truei. The sequence goes on from WSYH01019033.1 coordinate 10,302, forward strand.
TAGTCCACTGGACCTATCATGTTGATAGGGGGGGATACGTTCCCTTAGAGGGGAGAGTCTTGATAATGGGAGAGTCCTATGAAGAGGTAGAGTCTGTCTGAAGAGAGGGGGGGGAGAGTTTGAGAGGGGAGAGTTCTGAGAGATTGGAGAAGTCGAGAGAGGGAGGGTGTGTGTTTGGTCTGTCTTGTCTGTGAAAAACTTTGAACCTGCTGTTTGGTGTGTGAGGAGAATGCAAAGACTGGAGAGAAAGAC
>WSYH01019034.1:0-10552 GCA_036426205.1 Ascaphus truei
AAACGGCCACCGCAGCACTAGTCATTGGAGATCCAGACAGCGCTTAAGCCAATAATATTGCTACAGGGAGAATCGCTAGGACTTCTTCTGAATACGCTGCCTGATTATTTGATACTGTATTTCCAACAATACAAAAAAACACAGGAAAATAATATTCCCTCCTTCCTGTGCATAAAATAGCATCAACCATAGAGTAAGGCCCATTCAGCCTTGGGTTGCCGTTGCGTTTACACCAGCCCTAGGCAGGTTCCTTCGATCCATCCACGCTTTTCCCTCGATAGCTTCTGCAGAGGGAACTCCCAGCCTACAAATGGCGTAAGTGATGAGGCTTGGAAATTGCTTAGGTTACCTGTTAACATGCAAGCTTGATCGAAACTTGCAACGAAATCAGACCAGCTCGGGCACGTGCGGCTAGACAGCAAGGGTTTTCACTGACGGTCTTTCATGGGACCGTTATTTGGCATACGACGGGCTTTGGCTTGCTGTTGATATTGCTCGGGCACGACTGTCGTTTCTTATGGTTTTTAACAGCGATCCTTTTCCGCCTTTCAGCTGTTGCCGTATGGACCATGGAATATTAATCCAGCATACAGGAAAAAAATAGGCCTTTCTGGGTATATCCAAAACACAGCTACCCTCCCCCAACAAATTGGGGTCAATACGATAAAAACAGGCTGGATCTACTACTATAACCTTTTCCGTCATTTGCACACTTATCACCGTTCCAGTAGCCTGACTAGTGCGAAAATTGTAGAAAGTCATAGTTTTCGATAAAAAGATGATAAAAATTGAAACACACTGTCTGCCATCTGATCAACTCCTTGTTTGCATTAATCGCGGACCCCAAACCAAATCACGGTAACTTCTGTAGTGGTTTTTGGGAAAAACGGTGCTACCATCTCAGGGCGAACATGTCTCTGTGAGAAGATACTGTAAGCAGAAAATGGTCTCTTGATCTTTATTTTAATACTGAAAATGACCTAAATCTCGATATCATTTTTTGACATCTGCTTCCTTTTACATCGTCTCAAGCGCCATAAGTTCGTACAAAAATAGCAACACCTGCGTGGGTATCTTTTTAAACGAAAACCTGCAAGTAGGACCAACTTACTGATAAGCACTTATGCGCATTACAATTCAGAAATCTGCACTGGCGACACGCGAAGAAGTTGGCCACCTATTCAAATTCAGCAACCTTATTTCTCCAAATAAACGCCATCAACCCGCCGCCTCCCTGTGCATATCTCCGGGCGACATGACCCCGAGCACTCAGTTCACCATTCCCCCCCCCTTTTCTCTTTCTTTTTCTTTTTTTCTTCCCCTTTTTCCCCCCCCTTTTCCCCTGGGCCGCGGCGAGAACGCATACTCAAATGAATGCGGGCATATCCCCTGGTGACTCGTGCCGCTCAGCCATTCCAATGGAAAAGCCAGGCGAATTCATAAAAACCCGCACCCGCATGTGTCTCTAGAATCTAACTAATGAGCCGAGGCTCACCCGTAATCCTAAACCATTATTTCCTGTAACAGGAAAATATGACATAAATTAACTGTGCGGGTACCGGAACGCTTTACCACCCCAACCCCCACCTCCGTATTCACCCATAACAATCTCCCCAAAACTGATGACTGATCATTAATACTGGGGAAACATAAATTTTCCTGACCTTGCGGTCCGCTGTACCACTATGGAGTAGTCAAATGAGCGCAGAAACTTCCTAGCGAGGGGAACATTATTATGTAGTCAGTATGTCGTGCCATAAGTGTACCCGTTACATGACTCCAACAGTTATGTAGAGCAATTTTTATGCAAGCCTGCTTATTGTGCCAAATACCATTGTTTCTTGCAAGATGCGTTCCAACCAACCATATAATTTAGAAAGTCCAGGTTCTTGCATTCTCAACTCCCCTGATTGAAACTGCTAGTTTTTTTTTATGCCATTTTACCCGCCCTAACTAAGACTCCCCCCGGAGATTAATGCTTACGATGCAGATGGGATGTGCCTGTTAATGCCCCTTGGAGAATGTTAAATTGCTATTCTTTTTGGGCCCTCTAGTTTCTAGTATCTTGTTTTTTCTGCCAGAGGGATAAACAGCCGAGATGTTTGCCAACTACGAGGGTTAAAGTGCAAAAATGCTGATGACCAGTATTCACACTCTATTGCCGTCTATAGTGTCTGCTCACTTTTGTTTCATTTACTTATTATAGCTTTAATACTTGTTTGTTTATTTTGTTTAGTTTTTAGTTGGTTTATTTTTGTTACAGTACAGAATTCATATTTAGACTCCGTTTCCCACCACATTTTTAGCTGTGGAACCATTATTTTGGCAGGCACAATCTGTATTTACAAGGGGGAATCATATTACAAAAATATCACCGCAGAGGAGTACAACCTCCTATCATTCAACCGAACAACTTGCCGCTTAACTGTACGAACCCCCAAGTTCACATAAGTCGGCTTGATTAACAATTTATTGTAATAAGGCATTGCCTCTTGATCGGCACCTGTACCACAGCGCTTCTAAGCGACGCTAAATTCCCAGGCTCCCCCCCCAAGGTAATGTTTGTAGCACTACCGATCCACCACACTTCCGGTAGCTTGTTGCCTACAATGAACTAATGCAAAAAAACAAAATTCACTTTTCCCTTTTTAGCAGACCGCATAACCAGTCCACCCTCTGGCTGGCACCGCCAGTCCCACAGGACTTCGTGCTTTTATCAAAGGGCTCCACACTCTATTTCCATTGTCCCCCTGGCTCAGTACAAACCACAGTTGGTGGTTTGCGTAAAGCAGATGTCGCGTGCTATATTAATAACTAAATGGCACGCTACCTATCACTAACCTGGGCATTACCCCAGACCCCCACCCTGTAGCTCGAAGACCTGTACCCCGCTTCTGACACTCAATAGTGGCCAGCACACGCTTCACGTTCGACGGCTTATAGTCAGGATAATATCAGGAAAAAAAATCCATGGATATCACCAACCCATTCATCCCTCCATCGTAAGTAGTCATTTTCACTGCCCCGATTCCCCAGGATCTTCCAGGAATATGGTCATGTAACAGGATCTCACATTATTCAGTAGTTTCTTTGTCAGGATCCATCTTTCCCCCGTCCCAATTTGTTTGTTCTCCTTCAAGTACCAGAACCTTCCTAGCACCAGCCCCCCCTTTTGGTTACATACTTCTAGTTCGATGTGCTTTTCGGTCAACCTTACGCTTTACTTGCAAAAAGTTTTTATCACCCCTAGACGATACACTTTAAAGGTTGGTGTACAAAATAAAAGGGAATATAAAATCAGATAAAAGATTTTGCACTTTGGTATTAAAAATTGACTGAAAGATAACGATCTCAACAGAGTAGTTGTCTGTAAGAAATGGAACCATCTCAGGATGGCGCTAAATCCACCCACCGTCCATCGCCGCCACCTGCCTGGTACCGACCCCACCTAAAGAAAATACCGGCCTCCTCTACCATCTCGCGCAAACCCCCCCCTGATTGTATTTTTTTTTTTATTCAAGACCTGTTTCGAACAGTTTGCGACCCCACCTAGAGACTCCCAGATCCCTGTCCTAGCTCTCCACTCCCCTTTAGTGTGATTAACAGGCTAAATTGAGCCCCCCCACCAACTGGTGGATCAACCCACTCCCCTCCCTACCTTCGAGCTCGGCTCTTCCCCCCCAACCCGCACCCCCCCACCTCCAGGGCTCTCATACCCGGGTGGATGGGAGGTTCTGTGCACTCTGCCCTTTTCTGTCGTTCCCGTAGTTGCACTTGGGTTTTTTTTTCCATGCACACCGGGATTGCACCAGAATGTATATCCCGCTGGCTACAATACCCTCTGACACCTTTTAGTATATATATCTACTGGACTTAAAACTTAACTGTAATCCTCATGGCAGCCATCTGAGTAGACACAGCAGCACACCGACCATTCTGCTAGCTTTTTTCCACCTCTATCCCCTACTAACTCTAATCACCCCACCTACCCCCTTATCACCTTCTACCCAAAGACTCTATAGTCACGACCCTGTAAGCAGGCATGGTACAACCCAGGATGACCCCCGCCGACCGAGCACAACGCACAAAGCGGCCGCTTGTCGACGGTGACCCCGGTTGCGCGCAATTCAAGGAGCTGCCAGGTACATATGCGGCAGTGTGCTCTCAATAAATGTGCTCGGTGCCACAGTAGGTGACGTAAATTGCCGCCCATGTACCTTAATTACATTCCTCAGAAGGGACTGATTACGAAGTCCCGAAACCAGAACTTGTGCAGCGTATAAAGTGGCATAACACTGTACTTTGGCAAACAAACACTAGCAACTGCGGCGGACGCGTGGGATTAGAGAAGCACTAACAAAAACCCAAACACATAACCAATTACAAGGACCCAATTACGGGGCTCTCCTACAACCAATTGGCCGTGGGCGGGCATGCCATAAACTACCTTGACAACAAGCAACCTTACCACGCGCCATTGTAAGCGGACAAGGTGTATGCCTACTCTTTCTCTACGCACCACAATTCCAGTCACTCCCAACCATCCAGTCAAATGGCCTGGTTCAACCAGGGTTGTCCCGCGAATAAACTATTTACCCCCCCCCCCCCCCAAATATACTCCGCTACTCACACGGACAACAGCGTGTGAAGTCCTTGCAGAGAATTGGTAATTTGGTGGTGAAATTAACACATTATGACTATCCTCACCCGATTGTGGACTTGTTACAGTCTGGGAAACCCCAGAATGGAGTTTACCCCGGGTCTTGGGCATCAGATAGGGACTCCCCCGGTAGTAGGATAGGGGAGAGCCGGGGGGGGTGTCGTCCTCGTCCGCGTACTAAAGTGAGGACGCGATGCTAACGTGGAGGTTTTTTAAAAAATAGCATTTATATTTGTCAAGATCCCGTGGAATACATAAACCCCCCACAAAGGACCTACACATACATACATAGAGTTGGGAACCCCCCGGCCTAATAATGCAGTCAAGTCCCCCCCCCTGAAGTAGCTCTAAGCAGCCACCGCTTTGCTTCCCCGATACGCACATCAGTGACGGCCCCCCAGGATGCCAGAAGAACAAAACCTCTTACTACTTGGCTCGACTTGCCCCAAACTCCGGCTCCCCATGCACTCTGCGCTCAGACCCCTCAGGTACGGCGAGCCCTCGTGCCGCCCCCCCCCCCTCCCCCCCGGTCCCACATATTCAGTCCCTCCGGGCTTGGAGAGGCTCCCCCTCTTCGTCTTCTGATACACCCACCGCCGAGTCGTTACTAGGTGACGAGAAACGTTTTTATCCCCCTCCCCATTCTCCCCACTGCAACACCCTGTCGCCGCCCCTGCATGTTCTAATTCAAACCAGCCACCGCCAACCCCCCCAAAACGAACCTGGGCACCCCCACACCTTCCCCACCTGCTCTCCGTCATGTCCCGACCTTTCCCTCCCCTACTTACCACTGGGCTCTCCCCGTTCCTCCTCTCCCTGCGGCCGTTCGCACATCCCCCACCTGTCCCGCCTTGGTGCATCTCCCCTACTCCACTGTTAGCCTCCCCTTCGTTACTCTCCCTTTCCCGTCGTTACACTCTCCCTCCCTAGCACCCAACCATTACCTCCCTTGAGCGTCCCCTCCTTGTGATCTTTTATGCCCCTACACCCGGTCCCGAACCGATCACACCACTACCTACTGCACATCGCGTACCCCCCCGCCCATCCCCTCGGGCCGCCCACAATGTTCACAACCTCCTACCGACTTACGGCATCACTGGCCCTATACCCCTCCCCATTCAGCAAATTACTTCTCGAACGTCAGTTGCCCGCGTCAATACCCTCCCAATTGCTGCTATCACGTACCATTGGAACATCCTTCTTTCCGTACCCGTCCGTTCCCCTGTATTAAACGCATATTTATCAGTACCTTGGACGCCAAAACAACCCCACTTTGTGCGTGGCCTCGTGTTACGCGGGATTACCTTCTCCCTCGGCATATTATTCCTCACTGAGATATCCCTACGTTAGCTGGGTTCTCCTGATCATGAATATTATTCCAACCTACTCTCCTCTATTTCGCTTTTTAGGATTAAACCTTCACAGGTTCTTCCTCCCCCCCTGATGGCGGTTTTTCTTACCATATCTAGAGCCCCCGTTTTTAGTCGTCGCCAGCCTTTTCTCTAGCCTAACCGTCCCCTTGGAGGGGCTCTGTCCGACTCGTGTTACCCATTGTGTTAGTCCCCTTGCTGTCATTGATTCTGTCACACTTTCCTCTTGGGGGGGCCCCCTCGCTTTTCCACCTCCTGACCTCGGTAATAATCCCTTCTAGTCCCCTCTAAAAGTTTTCAGTTTTATGATTCCCCATTTATAAGGATACCCACTTCTTTCTAGTGAGTCCGATCCCTGCGGTAGAGCTTTGCCCTTTTCCAGGGTCCCGTTGAAGATGGGGCCAGGTCCTTACGCCGAGGGGCTCCAAAACCGGTTTTCCCTCCCCTTATTTTATCTGGTTTAATCTCGGGTCTAACCTTTCAAGAGTTAACATCCTCTTCAACGCGTGGGCATCCCCCAGGGAGCAGAATTCACTACCAATCAGATTACCTCCTACACTTGTGTCTTATTTTAAATTTTTCTCCCCACATGATTGGACATCATCCCCTACTTCCCTCTCCTTCCATTGCTCCCCAGTTCCACTCAACCACCCTCCCGAGGCGTATGTTCGTTCTAGAGACTAGCAGACCACTAGTGCGATCCCTTCATACACACTTTTAATTAATCCATTCTTTCATGTACTACTTTGCTTCTTATCAGCTAGCCCCTCCGCCTTACTGTACTCTCCCCCTTCTCCCCTTCCACTTTAGTTGTCAAGTTTCCTAAATTGGTTGGAAACCCTCATATCTTAGGGTTATCGTTCTTTAAACTTTCTTCTTCTAACACCAACACAATTTACTTCTACTCATCATGGGATTCTACACCCGGGCCCCTTTTTATCCGAACACTCCACCTTGTACAATGCTCCGTTACAAATTCGTGCACGTCTATGGGAGCCCCCCCCCGGTGCTGTCTCCGTGTTCCTTCCTCAACCCACATTCCCCACTATCAGCCCCATGATGTTACTAAGCCCCCCCCCCCCCCCCCCTCCTATCATAAACGTTCTACCAGCGTGGCAGCTCAACGTGGGGCCCCATAACCCACCAGACGCGAACCCCCAAACACTGGGACCAAAACCCAACACCCTGGCGCCCTTACCTGAGTTAATCATAAATGCGTGTGTGCTTACACGTATGGTCCCAAGTTCAGTTAAACCCGCCCGGCCCGGGCCTCTCCCCCCTTATCAGCATGTTCCTTGCCTCGCCAACCTTAACCCACTTTCCTTCTGCTCGCACCCAAGGAGACAGTCCCTATCGCGCGGCCAGCAGATGTGTATGGGTTAATTTAACCCCAAAGTTACCAACCCTCTGCAACTGCTCACACTGGGCCGTGTGAGTACATATATATATATATTTTTACCCCTTAACCCTAATAATTCTCATCTACTATTGCTGGGAGGGGCCAGGACTGCCTTAAGAAAGATACCAATTACTGTGTCTGCTTACACATGGCCGCGTAAGTAAATTAGTATTTATATCCTACCCCATACCCTACCTTTGGAACCATTGTCAGCACCATATTGTCTTTATTGTTTATATGCTTCTTTAATCCCATGCTCCCCCATTGCTTGTTTGTTTCCCTATCTCTATAAGGGCTCTGGATTAACCCTTTTCTGGGGTCGAAGCAGAAGGGATTTTAAAGTTGGCTCAGAGCATCTGCTAGAGAGCCGTTGTTGATTTGACTGCTTCACTGTAGCACATTTTTGTTTTAAACTCGAGGTAAGCGCCTGGTTGTTTTTTCTATACTGTTATCTCTATCTTATCCCCCACCGTTGGATGCTACCTTTGAGTTTTTAACTTACCATTATAGCTGATATGGAGGTGGAGGAAGAGCCGACCACCCCCATAGATAGCGTACCAACTGTCATTGTACCAAGTGTGTTCGAGAAAAGGGCACTAAGGTCCAATGACATAGAAAGTAAGTTGAGTGTTAAAGAAGAAATCAATATCCCCGACATAATTAAAACAGAGTTTGAGAAACTAGATAAAGTGATGAAGAAAGAAGTGTGTATCCTACTGGATAAAACATATTTAGAAGAATATCTGAGGGTCGCAAGGATCCCTAGGGGTCTTAGAGTTCATAAACCATCTTCTTTCGAACTAACGGAAATAGAGTATGCCTGCATGTGGGAGAAAATATTAGACACATGCAGCATAGATTTAATGAACCTGCTCATATCCCATCACGAGTTAACTCTTAAAAAGTTAGACACGGAGATTAATCAGATTAAAGCCGTTTTGGAGCCCCTCATGAGCTGTCCCAGCTTCAATACCCTGAACAGTAAGCTCTCCACAGAATTGGATACACTTGAAAGGAATATCCTTATAAACAAAAATAAGAAATTCATAAGAGATGAAGAGGATTACAGGGATGGGAAGCAGAGAAAGTGGGACAAGTCAACGACGAGAGAATCAGTGAAGAGAGATAGGAGCAACTCAACAATAGGGAGAGAGAAGGCACCCCCTAAACCTCCAGATGTAAAGAAGAGTCCCGTTAAGTCTGTAGGTCCACTATCTAAGAAAGACCAAATAGGAGAGAGCAGTGGGAGTGTGAATGAACAAAAACCCACTTCTAGATACCAGCATGAAGACAGACGTAGGAAGAAGTACTCTACTAACACCTATTCCAAGGGGGGTTATTCTAAACATGACAGGGAATACGCAGGGGAGATGGAGAGGAGGTACCCTAATTATTACAGCAGATGAGGGGGCGACCATTACTCTAACAACAAGGACACCAGATATACCAGGGATAACCGAAGTTATAGATGGGAACGTTCACCAAGGCGAAACCGTTCACCAAGGCGAGACAGATCTCCAAGGCGTTCCAGGGAGGAAAGGTTGAGGGAAAGGTATGAGGAAAGGAGAGATAGGAGGGATTACAGGGATAAGAGGACCGAACATGGGGCAACTAGAACTCCCATTTGGGAACGCACAGAAGGCCCTAGGGCAGGGGTCTCTTTTTTAGAACAGGCACCACAGGCATCGGTGGAGATTATAAACAGGTTCTCTTGCCTAGATGACCCGGGGGTGCAAGAGACATCAGAAAGGAAGGGAAAGAAAAGAGGCAGAGAGGGAAGAGAGGAAGAAAGAAATGCAGGGAGCAAAAAACAAGCACACTGAAAGGCGTTTTTAATTTAAGTTCAAAGACACTAGACACAGTGCAGACACAAGTATTAGCTAAGGGACTTAATTTTGGGCCCTCACGGGGCCCGAGTGGCTTCGATCTTTTTATTGATGCACAAAAGTACTTACGGCAATTAACAATCAAAAGATTTTTTATCAATAAAAGCACCATAGGACGTAGCACAGACCAGTCTGCACAAGTAACGGACCAATCAGAGTCCGAGTCTACCACTAAGGACGTGTTTATACACTCTAACCTCAAAAACAAATCCAATTTTTACCCAGGCCACTGTAAGGGTCAATATTTAGAAGTTTTCAATAAACTTATCATGGACGATTTTGAGGAACTGGCCTCTAAAAAAAGTAAACATCGGGAAAACCTTACCAAGGAAGAAAAGCAAGCACTTAAAACACTAGGCGAAGACACAAGTATCACAATTAAACCCGCAGACAAAGGGGGGGGTGTCATCATCATGGACACTAGTTATAACCTCTCTGAGTCCCTTCGCATTCTGGGCGACAGGACGACCTATGAGAGGTTGACACAAGACCCCTCGAGGGCGTACCAGGAGGAACTAAAACAGATTCTAAGTGAAGCGAGGGATATTGGAATCTTGGGGGAAAAGGAGTTCACCTATCTGCTTAAATCAGAACCAGTGAAACCAGTGTTCTACTTTTTACCCAAGATTCACAAGAACCGCCAGAGACCACCGGGTAGACCCATCATTTCGGGTATCGGGTCTCTGACTCAGAACTTTTCAGAATATGTGGACATATACCTTCAGAAGTGTGCGAAAGCCTATCTAAAAGATACCTTAGAGGTCCTCAACACATTATCTACACTACAGTGGCAGGAGAACTACATACTGGTAACCTGTGACGTTACATCATTATACACATCAATCAGGCATGAGGATGGGTGTGCAGCAGTGGCATTTGCTTTAGATAAAGATCCATCGGTTCCACAGGAGCAGAAACGTTTCCTGCTAGACGGAATTAAATTTATTCTGTCACACAACCTGTTCTGGTTTGACGGGTCCATGTTTTTGCAGAAGTGTGGGACAGCTATGGGGACCAGGTTTGCTCCTAGCTATGCTAACACCTTCATGGCACATTGGGAAGAGACCAACATTTGGTCCGGAAACCCATACGGAGCAAACCTGGTCCTCTGGAGGAGATACATCGATGATGTGCTCATTATTTGGCAGGGAAGCGAGGAAAGTCTCAAACTCTTTTTGACCCATATCAATAACAATAGTGTCAACCTGAGTTTCACATCAGAGATAAGCACAGAGAG
>WSYH01019035.1:0-10552 GCA_036426205.1 Ascaphus truei
GTACCTCTGGCTGATATATTTGAGCATCCTGCATGCAGCTGAAGGTGCCCAGCCCCCTCTTAAGAGGTAGGTTTGCTATTGAAGGACGAATGTATTCTGCGATCTATATCTGTGGACGTTTCATGTAAACAGGCACTACTTGTGCACTGTTATAGCAGCTACTGACTCTGTTCTCTATACTGCATGCATACATGACACTCTATGATCTATACCTCTGGATCTTACATGTAAACAGGCACTACTTGTGCACTGTTATAGCAGCTACTGATACTCCTAAGATTTATTGAGTCATGTGATATCGGGCTACGCAGGTGTTCACTGTGACTACTTACCGTAGAGCGCACCTGTCCACACCCTCACTGAGGGTACTCACTATATCACTCACCATATAACTGTGGTGGGGACATCAGTACTACTCTAGCTATTTTGGGCAGTTGTGTATACCACTAGCACCTATCTTAGGAGTTCAGACAGTATAGCGACCACCATCCAGGTTTCATTCGTCCTATTTTAATTCGCTGTATACTGGCTCACAATAGTATTTCACTAGATCCACAGCGTTCCCACCAATATTTTATCATTCTGAGTTACGACTCAAATAAAGAGATTTTTTATTATTCACTCACTCCTCCCATTCAACACATGGTTCCTAGGTACACCTGCTGAAATATATATAGTGTGTGAGTGCTCTCCTTGGGGCTCTTTTTCTTTCGTTGTTATGATGATCAGGGACACCTGGGAGTGGACAAAACCTTTGGCCTAGTGAGAGACAGGTTCTTCTAGCCCAAAAGGCAGGAATCAGTGGAGCGCCAATGTCGGAAGTGCCTGCGGTGCATACAGCGGAAAACACTGTCAAATGCGCAGCCCCAATGGGCCACTTAAATAGCTCCGGTCCCATGGACCTAGTCTGCATGGACTTTCTCTGCATCGAGGCAGACTCAAACGGTATTGGGAACGTCCTGGCAGTCACCGACCACTACACCCGATGCACCCAAGCGTTCCCTGTCACGGGAGACCAGGTTTATCAACACCTTTTAATACCGGGATCATTGATTGAGCAAAGCAAGGAGGTAAAATAAATTGTAATTTATTTCAGGAAAAGACATACACACAATGTAACACAATTGAAACAGTTAACACACTTAATGGGAACGAGGCTAACGAATAAACTTGTCCTTTAAATGAGATTCACAAAAATGACCTCTGTAGGAGCCCTTTCCAATGACCGGGAGGTACTCACGAAAGTCCTGGAACTGATTTCGCATGCAATGCCAGGGGCGACTGCTACATTCTCAAAAAGCGGGACTTAGAAAATTTCTTGAGTCAAAATATTTGAAGCCGGCTCACATCTATTCAGCACAGAGCATCTTTGAATTTGCCGCTGTTGGTTTGGCGCTTGGAATCTGCGCTCCTGATTGGCTTCAAGGTTTCTTATTGGTTTCAGTATCCCATTCACAAACCTCTACAGCCTATCAGAGCGTGGGAATTCTCCTGCCAGCCAATCAACGATTTGCCACTATTGAAACACCGGGTGGGCACCTTTTTTCATTGTGCATAGGGGCATGCACCAACCTGGCACCTCTGCCTCTTTGCATAATGAGCTCCCCGTGACTCCAGGCTCCACAGAGTCTGGACTCTGGCAAATGGTGGCCGGAAAGCCCTGTGTTAGCCCAGGATGCGGGTACTCAAGCATGACTGCAGTTTCCCTCCTGGTCTAACACCTTGGCATCCCTAGGCTTTCAAGTCCGGACTCCGAACATACCCATAGGCACCAAGCTTGGTAGCCATCTAGTCCCTCGGACTCCATGACTTGGAAATCCCACAGTTCACTCACAGGTGATCAGTACATATACCTATTAAATATCTCTTTAATAGAATATACTGTCCTATATTTTGTGTGATAAAAATGTGTAAGTCCCTGTTCTGGTGTCAGGGATGGAGTAAGGGGTTACACTCACTAGCCTCATACTTGGCACACTCTAGAAATAACTTTTAACCTTTTTACACACAAAAACAACTCTCAGTTTTATTATATAGCTGGAGCATCCCCTGAACCCCCATACCAGGTTCAGGGTGACTGGACATGTACCTGGGCACCACTCCTTATACTAGGGATCCCCCATGTATGTTGCAGGTGTCTGGATTATGCTGCAGCAGGAATCTTGGCGGTAAGTCGCAAGAACGTTTTCAGGGTCGGATTTTGCTTGGAGTAATGTTCTTGGTTGTATCCGAGAATCTCACTCGATTCCCAGATCCAACTCTTGGGGAATCCTATAACTCTGGAACCCCGATACATAGACACATTCTGTGAAGACTTTCTACGGCAAACCCACCCTGAAACTTACAGCCTAGAAATCTCCTGGTCCCAGCACCCAGAGAAAGGCAAAACACAGAAAAATCTTTAATGTCGCAAAATTTGCACACAGTCACAGTAATGCATTTCTAACATCTGGGTCCAAGAGCTGACACTCTAGGATCTCGACACATGGATCAGGGGTACTTAAGTGGGCTGAACCTTTATTAGTGAGCTTGGGTACCCCTTCACCGTCACATTCCCTTCCAAGAAACAGAAAGCACTCACGGTAGCTAAAGTACTGTGGGAAAAGTACTTTATCCACTATGGGTTGCCTAATCTGATCCACTCCGATCAAGGGAGAGACTTCGAGAGCAAGTTGATCAAGGAGCTTCTAAGCTCGCTCAATATCGAGAAGTCTCGCACAACTCCCTACCACCCTGAAGGAGACGCCCTGCCAGAAAGGTTCAACCGAACCCTCCTAGATATGCTAGGCACTCTGAAGGGCTCTGAAAAGGCCACCTCTTGTGTGGATGGGGAAGGATGCCGGGATGATCGGAGCCGCTGGAGCTCCACGGTGGACCCAGAGTGCAGGGGCCACCATCACAGGGCTCGCGCATGTGCAGTCTAATGCGTTGCGCATGCTCAATAGCAGAGCAGCAGTGGCCATCTTAAAATGGCTCCACAAGATGCAGCAAGGGACTACATGTCCCAGAGTCCTCAGGGACACGTGGAGAGTCCCAGTGAATAGGGCTCTAGGAGCTAGGATGAAGGGATTAGGTTTGGCGCGAAAATGGATCGCACATCAATATGACGGAGACAGTAAGGGAAGAGGTAGTGTCCAGGGTGCCAGTAGCTCCTGTACTAGGCCAGACGTCCTCCGCAGGCCCCAGTTAGGCCCAGAGTCACATCAAGAACAGTACGGTAGGGAAGGCCCAGATAGGGACGTTCCCCTTAGTATTGTTGTAGTGATATTTAATCGGTGACCGGATGGCCATGCGGTGCCCTGCGGTCTGGGACCAGGCCACAGGCCACACCATAGACATTAGGCGAGACACTCCAGCTGGAGCTCGCCTCTCAAGGCAGATCAGGATAAGACGTGAGGAGAACTTCACAGACCCCGCATCATGGGACCACGGATGCAGCTCTGCTGATAGAGGATCTCCACAATTCCCTGGTTGTAGCAAGGAAGATTCCCACCGTGCACCATCACATCACAAGAGGGGTAGCGCTACCTCACACTATGGTTGTGCCTGCTCGTGTGGACATCAGGTTACAGGTGCCCAAGGCACCCTCAGTACTTTGTGGGACTCACTCTTGGTTGTGTGTGGGATTGCAAAGGGATATTGTTATTGCTAATGTTATTATGTCTGTGTGTCAGTAAACTGTTGTTATATACCTGTGTGTGTATTATTCATCACTGTATTGGTTCCTGTGAGGGGTTATACCGCCAACGATGGGATCCCTCATAGGTGGAGGCACTGTACTGAAAGGAGAAAGAGCTCACCCCAGATACCCAGTCGCGGAGGCTTAGGCCTCCTGTGAGCAACAGATACAGTAGAGGCAGTGATTATTCTAACAAAAACCAGTGGCAATTCCCCAAAAGACCCAGGTACACCCAGGTACATTCTGATTACATGCCTTAAACTTTCCTTAAACTAGCCCCAGCATTTCTGCATTGATTAATGGCCTATCAGATTAACAGCGGGGGTCCCTGGCAGTCCCATTCAAACTGAATTGGACTGCCAGGGATCCCTGCTGTGTTAATCCTATGGGTCGTTAGTCAATGCAAAAATGCCTTAAACGTGCCTCAAACTAGCCCAGAACATACCAAGCACATACCCTGAATGTAACCCGGCTAGTTTAAGGCAAGTGTTAGAATAATCGTTGCCTCTACTGTATATCAGCACGCACAGAGAGATGAGGGAGGGAAAAAAGAGACACGAGGGAGAATAAGATAAATACATGAGTTAAGAACAGCGAGAAAGAAAAATATAAAGGGAGTAAGAAGAGAGGAAGATAGTCTGTGGGTGAATGGAGAGAGAAATATATGCTGGGGGGAGAGAAGAGAGACATTCTGGAGGGAGGGAGGGGAGAGAGAAAGACATGCTGGGGAAAAAAAAGAGAATTACTGAAGAGGAAAATAAGAGTGGGGAGATAAAAGATAGATTAGGATAAAATGGATTTGAGAAACACCTTAGGGGAAGGGAAAGAAACAGACATTGGATGAAGGAAAAGAATGAAAGACATGAGGGGGAGAGAAATAAACGAGGAGGAGAGCATAGAGTGACACAAAGGGAAATATGGAATTACATAAAGGGTGTAAGAGAGAAAGACATTAGGGCGAAAAGGAGAGAGAAAGACATGAGGGGGAGGGTGGAACAATGTGAGATGATAGGGCAAAATAGGCCAAATTTGATTGTTGTATTGTATTGTATGCCTTTATTTTTATAGCGCCATAAATGTACATAGCGCTTCACAGTAGTAATACATATCATATAAATAACAAATAATATAAATAACAGGTCATGGGAATAAGTGCTTCAGACATAAAAGTAACATTAAGGAAGAGGAGTCCCTGCTCCGAGGAACTTACAGTCTAATTGGTAGGTAGGGAGAACGTACAGAGACAGCAGGAGGGAATTCTAGTAAGTGGGTCTACAGGGGGCCAAGCTTTATGTATCATGTGTCCAGGATTATCCAGTGCTATTCATATGCTTCTTTAAGCAGATGTGTCTTAAGGTGGGTCTTAAAGGTGGATATTGAGGGTTCTAGTCGGGTATTGAGGGTTAGGGCATTCCACAGGTGCGGGGCAGAAAGTGAGAAAGGTTTAAGGCGGGAGAGAGCTTTAGATACAAAGGGGGTAGAAAGAAGACATCCTTGAGAAGAACGCAAGAGTCGGGATGGTGCATAGCGAGAAATTAGGGCTGAGATGTAAGGAGGGGCAGAAGAATGTAAAGCTTTAAAAAGTGAGGAGGAGAATTGAGTGTGAGATACGGGATTTGATCGGAAGCCAGGAGAGGGATTTCAGGAGGGGAGATGCGGAGACAGATTTAGGAAAGAGTAGAGTGATTTTGGCAGCAGCGTTTAGGATAGATTGAAAGGGAGACAGGTGAGAGGCAGGAAGGCCAGACAGCAGGAGGTTGCAGTAATCGAGACGTGAGAGAATGAGGGCCTGAGTCAGAGTTTTAGCAGTCGAGTAACAGAGGAAAGGGCGTTTCTTTATGATATTGCGGAGGAAAAAGCGACAAGTTTTAGAAACGTTTTGAATATGAGAGGAGAATGAGAGAGAGGAATCAAGTGTAACCCCTAGGTAGCGTGCTTGGGCTACTGGGTGAATGATCGTATTTCCAATAGTTATGTGGAAGGAGGTAGCAGGGCCAGGTTTGGGAGGAAGTATAAGGAGCTCTGTTTTTGCCATGTTAAGTTTCAATCGGCGGATGGCCATCCAGGATGAAATTCCACAGAGAGGCATTCAGAAACTTTGGTCTGTATAGAATGTGTAAGGTTGAAAGGTAAATATGTGTGTCGTCAGCATAGAGGTGATATTTAAACCCAAAAGATCTAATTAGGTCACCTAGAGAGAGTGTGTAAAGAGAAAAGAGAAGTGGTCCCAGGACAGAGCCCTGGGGTACCCCCACAGAGAGATCAATAGAGGATGAGGAGGTGTTAGCAAAAAGAGACACTGAATGTACGATGGGAGAGGTAAGAGGAGATCCAGGATAGAGCTTTATTCCGAATACCAAGAGTATGGAGAATGTGAAGGAGAAGAGGGTGGTCCATGGTGTCGAATGCTGCAGAGACGTCGAGTAATATGAGCAGAGTGTAATGACCTGTCTTTGGCAGCATGGAGGTTGTCAGTTATTTTAGTGAGGGCTGTTTCAGTAGAGTGAGCAGTGCGGAAGCCAGATTGTAGAGGGTCTAGAAGAGAATAGGTGTTGAGAAAGTGTAGCAATCGAGAGAATACAAGACGTTCAAGGAGTTTGGAGGCAAAAGGCAGGAGGGAGACAGGTCGATAGTTAGAAGGACAGGTAGGGTCAAGCTTGCTGTTTTTGAGTAATGGTATAACGGTTGCATGCTTGAAGGAGGATGGAAAGGTACCAGAGTAGAGGGAAGAGTTAAAGATCTGTGTGAGCATAGGGATTATAGAAGGAGCAAGAGGTTTTAGGAGATGGGAGGGAATGGGATCAAGAGGGCAAGTGGTAGAGGGAGAAGAGGAGATCAGCAGTGACACATCCTCCTCCGAGATAGCGGAAAAAGAGTCAAGAAAGGCAGGAGGAGAGTTGGGAAGCAGTGTGGGATGGGAGGAGGCAACAGATGGGATTTTCTGACGTATGGATTCCACCTTTTCCTTAAAATAGTCAGCAAAGTACTGAGGTGAGATGAAGGAAGAAGAGGAGGCAGCCGAGGGTGGTCTGAGTAGAGAGTCAAAGACAGAAAAAAGTCGGCGTGGGTTAGACTTGTGTGTGTTGATTAGTGATGAAAAGTAGGTTTGTTTAGCCTGAGAGAGGGCAGAGTTGAAACAGGACAGCATAAATTTGTTGTCAATGAAGTCTGCGAGCGTATGAGATTTCCTCCAGAGGCTTTCAGAGGAACGAATGAAGGAACGCAGCATGTGTGTGTGGGAGTTTAGCCAGGGTCTGGGGTTAGACGGGCGAGGACGGCAGAGAGAAAGCAGGGCATGAAGATCAAGAGAGGAAGATAGGGCAGAGTTGAAGTTCCTGACCAGGTTGTCAGGGTCTGAAGCAGAACTGAGAGAGGAGAGGGTGGAGCATAAAGTGGAATCAAGAGCTGGTAGGTTCATAGAGCGCAGGTTTCTGCAAAAACGAGGGCGAGATGGAGATGGAGAGAAGCAAGAGAGAGAAAAGGAGATGAGGTGATGGTCAGAGAGAGGAATAGGGGAAATGGAGAAATCGGAGAGAGAGAAGTTTTTAGTGAAAACCAGGTCTAGGTAGTGTCCATCCTTGTGGGTGCTGGCTTCAGTCCACTGTTGAAGGCCAAAAGAAGAGGTTAGAGAGAAAGCGGGAAGCCCAAGGGAGAGAGGGGTCATCAATGTGGCAGTTGAAGTCCCCAAGGAGAAGAGCAGGGGAGTCTGAGGAGAGAAAGAAAGAAGCGCTGCGCTGCTTCCTTCCCCTCCCTCTGGGAGATCTTGTTTAAGCTACAGGTGTCATGGTGCTAAATACCTATGAGGGTCTAGGAGATGCTGAGGGTCTGCGTTGGTATGGGGAAACAGGACAGGCTTTGGTGATCCTTCAGTGTCATGGAACAGGAATACTCCTTTCTGCACTTCTGTTTCACCCCCCCCCTTTCCTCGCAGCCCTGCTTGTCAGCTTATTAGTGCCAGCTGTATGTGTTTGGTTCTGCACACAAACACAGTGCTTGTGTGATAAACACAGTGCCATTTCCCCTCTCCCAGCAGCTTGCTGTATTAAAGATGCAACATTATTGCTACATGTTGTAGCTCCCCCAGACACTCCTGTGAGTTGCCATAGCAGCCCCAGCCTTTCTCTCAAATGGGCTAATCTGCTTTCTCCCCCTCTGCTCTGCCCACAGATGGTCTGTCCCCAGACTATCTTACTACCCAGCATATATTGCCATTTCCTTTCCACCATTCCTCTGGACTCGTGAGTACCTCGCTGTAATCCCTGTAATGGTGCTGCAGGATTATCTTTTCACCTCCCTTTACTACTAAGCACACACAGAGATATTTAGACCTACACCTCTACACAAGAAACTGTTTTTACCTGCTTTCTCCAAAATAAAGTAAGAAAAGAAACAGACCTTGTCGTGCTTGGAAAAGAGGGCCGAGTTGACACTATCTGAGCTAAGTCATCACCACGTGACCCTCTGGCTTCCAGAATATTCAGGCTTTTCTCATGGTGTCAGCGCCTCCAGTCATAGCAGGCTCCAGCTGTACTGGAGACAGTTCCCACCATGACACTTCTCTTATAACTCTACCCAATAGACTATAACTTTGGCAGAGTTATATAAAACAAGATCCTTTATTAAGGCAGCCACTGCAGTTGTTATTACAATGAATGCATAGATTCTTTAGGATAGGTCCCAGACCTCTGGTTGGTACCAGCCTTCTTGCAGTCTTGAGGCCTTGTGCTCTGTGCAGATCTTTGACTGCAGTCAGCCCAAAGAAGGAGAGACTAGAATTGCATGTCTCAACCCCAGGAGGGGGAGACCTCAACTTTATGTCTCTTCCCCAGGAGGGGGCGAGCTCAACTGCATGTCTCTACTCAAGGAGGGGGAGAGCTCAACTGCAATAATTTAGAACAAAGGAGGAGGGCACAAGGTCTGCACCATGAAGGAGGAGGGCACAAGGTCTGCACCATGAAGGAAGAGGGCACAAGGTCTGCACCATGACCCTATTCACATCCACCCCGGTCACTTAGAGAGGCAGCATGACGGGGGGGGGAGGTAAACCCCACAGGATAGTCTGTCACTGCCTGTAGCTACTAGAACTTACTTGACAGGAGACAGAAAGTATAGCCTGGACCAGCCATGGCTACAGTTGCAAGATTTGTGGGGGGCCCATTCTTCAAATTTGTCCTGCCCCCCCCCCCAAAAAAATAAAATCAGTTGGCAGCCCTGCTAAAGTTAATAACATTTTATATGACTTCAGTAGGTTGGGAGTGGAATATTCACATCCCGCAACAACAACAAAAAAAGCCATTTTGAGACACGCTATCCTGAGAAACATAAATCTATCAATCTTCCGATTCAGTAAAAAATAGAGAAGCCCCTTCTGCTATAGAAACAGGGTGGAAATATATAAAAGGTTTAATGAACCATTCTATGTCATATTGTCCATGCAGCAGAAGCTTACTTACAAGAGAAGATTAAATGCTATAAATTATTTTTTTTGTTTGAATCCACTCAGTATTGGAAGAGCTTGAGCACATAACATGCATTAAAAAAAAAATTCAGAAAGGGTATATCATTTTTTCCCCCACAAACAAGATAGAAGCCACTGTCTTCAAAGTATCTTTTTTTTTTTTGCTGTGTATTGAAGTTTAGCTAATCTGATCAATCTCTGTGGTCCAGCAAAGCTAGGGGAATCCCAAGGTTTTTGTTGACAAAGATCACTGTCCCTTATGCTCAGGGTTACAAAGAGTATTCTCTTCGAATACTGCATTTCCTAAGACACAGTAGAAGATTATTAATCAGTCAAACATATGGTTACATTTGACGTATTTCAAAAGTGTTATTTTTAAACATGTCAATACAATAGTTAAATATTTTGGAGTGTATTCATTTGATTGTTTTTTTTTTTAATGATGCCCTTTAATTTTTCCAAAATAAAAGTCCCCATAGATGAAATGATCATTGTTTATGAAGAACTCCCATGTTGATTCCTTAAAAGGTATATTGACCTTTAACAAAGCTACACTTCTTAAGGACTATTAAAGGCTAACGCTGTTAAATTTCGGGCATTATTGAAATCCCTGCTCTTTGATTGGTTAAAATTCCGGGCATTATCTAATCAGTAAAGGCCCGGAACTTTTGGCATCTTGCAAAGTTTTTCAGCCAATCAGCTTTCAGTTCTCCTTCACAAAGAGTGAGATCAGCACTCAGACAGGGGAGGTGATTGAACAGGAGGCAGAGCCTCGCACAGGAGAGTGAAGGAAAAGGGTTGTGTGTCTGTTGTGTATTTTGTGGGTATAAGGGGGCCAGCAGAGTATTTTATTGGTGTGTGTGTCTTCTGTTGGTGTGTGTTTTGTGGTTGTAGAGGGGGCAGCAGAGTCTGTTTTGTTGGTGTGTGTCTGCTGTGTCTGTGTAGGGGGGGTGCTGAAGTGTGTGTGTCTTCAGTTTGTGTTTTGTGGGTGGAGGAGAGGTGCAGAGTGTTTTCTTGGTGTGTGTCTGCAGTGTGTGGGTTTACAGGGGGGCTGCAGTGGGTGTAGGGAGTAGGGTTGCCAGATGGCTTGTCCAAAAATACTGGACAGAATGGTAAAAGTTGCGACAACCCCAATACATAAAAGCATTTCGTTAGCCACAGAACGGTATCATCTATTTATTTTTTGATTATTGAAGCTCGGCTAACACGGTACTGATACCTCTACTGTACATGTATATATATATATATATATATATATATATATATATAAATATATAAAAACAAGCTCCCGAATACATATAGAATATCCCCCCACCTCCCCAAAACATATAAAATATCCCCCCACCTCCCCAATACATATAGAATATACCCCCACCTCCTCAATACATATAAAATATACCCCCGCCTCCCCATTC
>WSYH01019036.1:0-10551 GCA_036426205.1 Ascaphus truei
ATAATATATAATATATATATATATATATATATATATATATATATATATATATATAGTATATATAGCAAAGTCCCCCTCCTTACCTCCGATGAGGGGGGAACTGTTATTTTGTGCCATCGGAGCTCCGCGCTGTTTCGGAATAGTAAATAGTTTGGAACCAGATGGCTGGTGCTGCTCTCTCTGGAAAGAAAAAATTGAGCAGTTAGATGCATACTGTATTATGGCATTGTGTATGTATACTGTAGCTACTCCATATTGGACTACAGTAAGCAGTTAGTACTGTCAAACTAGTCATGCTGGAACTACTGTATACTCTGCCTACTGTTAAATACTTTGTAACCAGATGGCTAGTGCTGCTCTCTTTGGAAAGAAAAAAATTGAGCAGTTACTGTAGATGCATAGTGTATTATGGCATTGTGTACTGTATAGCTACTCCATATTGGACTACAGTATGCAGTTAGTACTGTCAAACAGTCTATACTGAACTACTGTATACTCTGACTACTAGAAAGAAAAAATCTGTGCCATACTTGCCTGTATCATACTGTACTTACAATACTAAGTACAGTAGTATTTAACCATACTACACTTCCTGATGCTTGCCCTTACGCGCGATCCCAATGGGCAACACAGTCGCAATATGGTCAATATATTTATTGCATCGTCCACGGTGAGTACATCGTTCCAAAAACTCAGTATGCCTTGCGCCAACTCATCCTTTTTGGAGGGTTTCATGACTTTTCGGATATGGTCCTTCAGTTGATGCCAGACCATTTTGGATAGAATTGAAGTCTGGCAATCTGTCATTGGAGGGGGAAAAAAGGACAATTAGTTTAAGAGATACAGTACTGTAGACGGACGTTCACAGAGGTACACAATTAGGGGCTTTATAATGTGAAATTATAATAGGCTTTATTGTGCCTTTTCATCGGGAAATTATCCAAACACAAGGGGGAACAAAGCTTCCATTCACTTGGGAGTATTTCTAGTGAAATCCTATGCAATTAGTTCACATCTCCATTAGTTAGCATGTCTCGCAGCCCCAAAACATATAGCATGAAAATAAGCAGATATAAGCAGTCTCTTAATAATGAAAGTCTTTCTGTTAGTTTCTGTAGAGTAAGCTTCTCTGCTCTCCTGGAACCGCACCGTGTGTGCACAGAACACATCCAGGTCAATCACTGGTAGAAGTCATTGTTGTTGGAGGGAAATCTTCTCAGTTCCTGCTTCATCCTTTCACTCAGGGTTTGTCAGCTTCAGGTTTAGTAGTTTTCCCTGTGTCTTGAAATCAGCTCTGCTGTGTTTTCTGACAGAGCTCAAGACATGTGCTGTCTCCAAAGGTCAGCTCTCAGTCAGAGCTAAGGAGTCACTTCCTGTCTCAAAGCAGGCTTTTTGTAAACAATCTAATCAGGCAGGTGGTGTTTAGTAATTAACTACCACACTGCTAGATTAAGGTACATTACGAACAGGGATAAGTCCCCTGTTACAAGTACATAGTAAAAACGTGGGAAAAAATGAGACACGGTTACCGCACTTGACTTACTTCGCTGACATATAGCAAAGTCCCCCTCCTTACCTCCAGTGAGGGGGGAACTGTTATTTTGTGCCATCGGAGCTCCGCGCTGTTTCGGAATAGTTAAATAGTTTGGAACCAGATGGCTGGTGCTGCTCTCTCTGGAAAGAAAAAAATTGAGCAGTTAGATGCATACTGTATTATGGCATTGTGTACTGTATACTGTAGCTACTCCATATTGGACTACAGTACGCAGTTAGTACTGTCAAACTAGTCTATGCTGGAACTACTGTATACTCTGACTACTGTTAAATACTTTGTAACCAGATGGCTAGTGCTGCTCTCTTTGGAAAGAAAAAAAATTGAGCAGTTACTGTAGATGCATAGTGTATTATGGCATTGTGTACTGTATAGCTACTCCATATTGGACTACAGTATGCAGTTAGTACTGTCAAACGAGTCTATACTGAACTACTGTATACTCTGACTACTAGAAAAGAAAAAATCTGTGCCATACTTGCCTGTATCATACTGTACTTACAATACTACAGTACAGTATTATACCATACTACCTTCCTGATGCTTGCCCATTACGCGCGATCCCAATGGGCAACACAGTCGCAATATGGTCAATATATTTATTGCATCGTATTGACAGGCGGCGCGGGGTCACTGGCAGCGGGGTGTGGAAGCCGGAAGACCCGGGACAGCGTGCAAGGCCCGCTCAGTATTACCGCCCCCCCCCACTGCACGTTCCTTGCCCGACTTCGCAGCGGCTGCCCTATTCCCGTTGAAAGCTACAAAGGAAAGGTGCACGAAATATCTATGATGGCAACCACAGGAATATGAGAACTGTTAGGTACACTTCAAATTGTGGATTTTGTGAGACTGGTATAATCAAAATAAAACACTGTCATTTCCGTTTTGTTCTTTCCCCCTTGGAGGGGTGGCCTTCGTCCCGTCTCCCTTGTCTTCCCCCTCCGGCTGCCTCTCCTCTGTCTCCCCCACCACTGGGGTGGTGGGACCTCCTCCACCCGCAGTCCCACTCCTCTGGTGGGGGACCCGGCCTCCTCCCTCGATGCTCATCTCCAAAAGTCAGGTGCGAGAGCGGCGTGCATGCAGTCCAGGGGAGGGGCTCGGGCCAGATCGACAGTTGGCTGGTTTCATCTACCCTGCGTCTACTGGGGTCCCTTTCGGGAGTCGAATGATGTCTAGAGTACTTGGGCTCCTAGTTCCACGCCTGGCAAACCCTTGAAGCTGGAAAGCATATTTAGCAACCTATGATGAGCACACTATACAAGTACCGACACACTTTATATCCAGTGTGGTCGGTACCAGAGCAAGCCGGGAGAAGTCTCGCGCGTCTTGCTGAGTGGCCGCGGGCTGCCTGGGCGTGCCGCGCGTCCATAGACGCTCGAGTGGTCACGCTTCATCGGAGCTTTCCTCCGGCCCTTGCACTCTCGGTGCCGGGTATTTGATACAGTGCCGAGGCTATTTGCCGACAGCGTTCGAGGTGGGGGGTGGGTTGCCTGGTGGTGGAAAGGAGGACCGGCGCTGACTCACCCGTCGAGAGCAGTTCTTAATAGAGATGCTCCGCCGATCTGAGGTGCTCGGTCGGTTCCCTGCTTGTGCGTGCTGCGCGCAGCACCTATCGGCTACCTTGCACGACTCTGGCTGCTCGCCAGGCTACTGCTTCCATAGTAGACGGGGGCCAAAATGCTCGAATAAAGCTTCTCCTGATCATTAATGTCCTTACAACTTCCCGTAATACCTACAACTAGTAATAACCTATACTGCTTTCTTCCAATCGTCTGCTCCAACTTGCACAACGGTAGCATCAGAATCCCCCGACCTAAACCCAGAAACAGGTAGTGAAATACCCCCTTCCAATGAAGTAAGTTCAATTGCGTGAAGTGGGGGACACTGACTTGAGGACAGACTGCGGATAGTCAGGTTAAATCACAGCGGCGGGATATGCTGCTTTGAAAATTGTGAAGCGTGGGGCGTCCACACTGGTTAAGGCGGGTTGCAAAACCCTAGATATTCACATCATGGGTTTTTTTTCAATAGTGATACACGGGAGACCAAGCTTTTTAAACACCTTATGTAGCAGGATCACGTTTTCATTGGCAAACCGAGTGATGAAAGTAAATGTATGTAATATTATTTCACTATGAAAGAGGCAAGAAACACAACGAATATATACACAAAATACAGAAAGACAGTAAGATGAATCAACAGGACAACTGGTTTTCCTTGCAAGTCAAGTCCCTCTTTCTGTGTTGAGTCTTGTATCTGGACCACGTAGCAGGCCTCTTAAAATGGTGACCAGATCATTTACTCCGACTTGAATCTGGGACTTCCTGTCAACGATAGGATGCTATGCTTACGGAAGCAAGATTGAACATAGGAGTGAACCACAACCATGAGAGAGTGTCTGGATGGGCTAAAGCTTTCTTATAGACCCTTGTTGAGGAGAGGGCACGATTCCACAAGCTTGCCCTCCAACACATGGCGTGGGAATTGCATCCCTGGCCACTCACAAGGACACTTTGCCAGAATTTGGGCAACACCTGGGCCCGCGGCTTCAGAACAGTTGATGAGAGCGCATGTGCACAACTACACATCTTTTATCATGAGGCACTGGTTACAAAAAACCCCCCACTGGCGCTCACACTAGTCTGTAAATGCCCCTCCCTCGAAGTTCTCTTCGCTGTCTGAGGCTCTTACAGGACCCTTGAAATTGTGAGGATAATATGCGGGCTTCTTCATTTAAAGACCTTTCCTGAACTAACCAAGAGGATCATCCAACAGACGGTCTTGGACAAATGTCCTTTTGATCAAGTAGCCATAGCCCGCGCTCTGAGGCTATCTTTGCAGGACACACAGATCCGGTACATGGATTTAAACATGCATAAAGGTTTAAACAAACGTTTAAAACAAGCTAAAGTCGGGAGCCCGTGGGTAAAATATCTCTTCACAGTTCTCGCCTTGCCAAAATGGGTAAATTTTTTTGATGTATGAAAGAGTGAAACTAACGATTTCCCCTTACCACTAGTCCTTCATCTTGGATGTACACGAGTAACTGAAGATCTTTAAGCATTTAATAAAGCGATTCCCACTTTAAAGACGTGCGCACAGCCTTATCAATTAAATACAAACGCCTACTGCATATCGATCCCTTGACTGGAGTAACCCCACTGAACACCCTATAAACTGGATTCAGGGTACCTGGGCATTAAAACGTGGGCAGTTCCTTTTCAGCCTAGGGGAATCACTGTTGCCGCATTTAACAATTAACTTTTCCTGATGTTAAGTGATCGGAAAGACCATAGTTCGACGGTGGGAAGGATTTACCAAGAACGTGATCTAGACAGTCTGAACTCTAGAGGAGGGGAACTTCTATATATACGAGAATCTGCCTTGCACATTTTTTCAGATACATTTCTGGGTAGACTCCATAACTTAGAACCCCAGTACAGTAGCTCAGCGATCACCTGTAAGACTTGTATTCCTAGCAAATCCACCCTGCAAACTATACGCACCAGAAAAACTCACTGAAGAATCCGTCCCGGATGCCCAGCACTCTGGAGAAAGGTAAAACACAAAGAAAGAGCCATTGTCGCGATATTTTGTCACAGCGAGTCAATAGCTATACAAAAATGCGAGGGTCAAGCCCTCGGAAGAGACTGACACTCTAGACCCGCCAAACAAGGTGATCCAGGGGTAGCCAAGATGAACCTTACACTTTATAAAATTGATGCAGTGGTTTCGCCCTCGTCCGTCACGTGAGCACAACATTACATGAGATCGCACCACCAGACATTTAACTGCACGACACACCATTTCACACCACACAGGGGAACCAACACACAGCACACACACAATGCCACAACACACCGGACCAGCACACCACAGACACCACCCGCATCCAGACGAGGCGGGGGAAGAGCACACACAAGCGACTATACAAATGACGACACACAGTATGGCACACAAACACACACACCGACCACACTGATTTAACAAGTAGCTTCATTTGTATAATGTAAAATTAAATGACTTAAATAACTGTATTACAAAATACCAGATGTGCGTTATTGAGTTCTTATTGGAATTCATAAAATTGTTTTCCAACGATGTGGTTGGGGCAGGGGTTACGTGTCGGTGCGGTAAGATATTGTTTGGTAATTTGTTCAAGGCCCGTATGTGTGTGGGGTTAGATTGTGACAAGAGGTCACTGACTCGATTAGAGGCGGTGTGGAACAGAGGAAGGAAATACCTGCGCCAGTAACACGAAGAGCGTTAATACTCTCCCTCAGAGAGAGAAAGACGACAGTTGAAGACTGATTAAACAGTGGGGCTGGGTCACGTAACCATCGGTAGTGTGAAAAAGCGAGAAGTTCTACTTAAAGAAGCGGATCTGGTTGCTTCACCCGGAGGCAGGTGAGAAGGCCCGATCTGCTTTGCGACGTGCTTGAGTACGCCCCATGGCTGTGAAGAAGCCGGGCTCTGTGAGTGTCCTGTGGGACACTGGTAATCTGAATGAAATAAAAAATTCCAACCGCCACGGACTAGGGGCATGGTGCGAGAGGGCTGGAGGTGGCATGCTGCTCTTGACCATCTAACTTTACCTGATCCCCAACCCGATAAAGATTGCTGCGAGCTGGGACACAGTCCCCGCTCCCCAATCGGTGTTCCTGTTTGCTATTCGAGCTGCAATACAGATAAGACTTTATTATGATACTTATTTGTTACACTTTGTAGAGCACATGTTTTGCATAACCAGATTAGCTGGCTGCCCTGTTAGTAAGGGCTCAGAAGTGAGTTAGTTTTCCTAACGGATAGGCTTTATTTTCTAGAAAGTAGTTTCTTAAAGGGACAGTGCACCCGTACTTTATTTTGGTTGTGGCTAATAAACCACTACATTTAAAGTTTTCCCATCAGTGTCTAGCATTCTTACTGACCCCGCCATGACAGGCCGTCTTGCCACATGTGGTGTTAGAAGTGGATGCTACGCCTCTGGGTGTCAGTGATGAAGATGTGTTGAGACACTGAACTCAAGCAGAAAAAAAACCCCGTATTTTGCCGAGAGCATTGAATTTACAGCTAGCAAGTGCTAATGTAAAGTTTGCCCCGTAGGGTTGAAAGGATTGCTGTGTAAAGCATATGCCTTTTGCTGAAGCGAGTGAATTTGCTGCTAGCAAGTGTTGTGTGTAAAATTTGCCCTGTCTGGTATAAAAAAAGTGAAAATGGATTTTGGGGCAAAGATTGTTGCCCTAAGAAGAACCCAGAAGGTTCAAACATTGTAAAGCAGCTACAACTTACGTGTGTTGTGCAAAGTCTGCTGCCTCGTCGTGTGGAAAAAAAACGGGGTTTTAAAATGGCCGCCATCAAGTGTCTTTTCAATTTACTACATACCATACAAAACATTGTCCCTTCGGCCATATGATGATTATGATGACGACGTATATTGTGGCCCCGAGAAGAGAGACGTACCCAGCATGAAAACTGCAAAGGGACCATTATCCAGGACGCAGGACCCCATAACCTTGGAGTCGGTGACCAGGAGTTCGGAGCCGTGCCAGCTAGAAGGAAACCAGTGACTTTCTAAAGGATTCAGTATGATGGGCCTGTCATGAACCAGGACACAGCGGAGGGCGTGTGCCCAAATTCTTCTACCTAAAAAAGTGGCAACAGAGCACATAATGAATATTGTGCTTCCCAGCTGCAAAAGCAAGCAACGCATTGTGAGACAAGCAAGATGTGGAGCTGATACCTGTTTGTGTGCCCATTACCACTGATATTCTGCCTAATAAAACAAAGATGAAGAAAAAGAAAAAATTTTTCAAGTCAACAGAGGTAGTGACCGAACCACTGAGCCTGCTGATATCAGGACAACAGGTGTCAGCAGCCACCGAATGTGCGGCACACCAGAGTGATGGCAGATTGTCACGGGAATGGTGGCAAAGGAAAGGAGCAAAGGAGAGCTGAAATCCTTGATCGGACAAGGAGGCCCTAATTTCTGCACTCCAAACTGCCATCGTGATTATGATGTCTTGCAGGAACAATTGATAGGGAGCAGAAGATAACGCCGAGGTACAAGTGTTATACTCCCAGCTATACAAGAGTTGGGCTTAAAGAAAACAGAGCATCTCTTATGGAGTGAGTTGGGAGCTGACGACAAGTTTGGATAAGCCAACACCGCAATTGCTAACATGGAATCAGAGAGAACATTCCTGACTGGAGACTCTGCTGTAAGATGTCCCAGAGAGATGTGCAAAACTTCATCAAAGACTAGCAGTTTCTCACTAAGAAGCTTGCGCGCTCAAAATAGAGCTGGAGCTCTCCCCAGGAGGGCCACTGTCTAACTACAGAGCTGGGTAATTTGAAGAAAGCCATGAGACGTCCTAAGGATTAGAGACTGTGAAAATGGAGAATATACACCTGAAGGAAAGGTTTTAAACCTGACTGGTCTGGTCAGTGATGGATGAAATCTTCACCAGCACAGAAAGTAAGACGCAATTGGCGCAAGAAAAATTAGAAGTCAGGCTGCACTACAGAATGCAGAAAAATGCTGGAAAAGAAGCTCTCCCTGAGTAGCTGAAGGTCACGATGAGTGCCACAAAGCAATCGTTGGAGGCGGAGCTTAGAAGCCAGATGACTCTGTGTGAGAGGAACATGAGAGGTCCAAACTGAAGCAGAGCTGAGAAGCAGAGATGAGCAGCACCATCCCAATTAGTCAGTATAACCGAGAAAGAGGCCTGGAAAACAGAGCAGCATCGATCCTAGCAACAAGAACTGCAAGCTCAAAAATGAAGCGGCGCTGCTGCATCAACCCAGAGTAAGCACCGGAGAGGTGAAGGCCCTGAGGGACTGGCAGCATCAGTTGAAGAGTTGCAGATACAGATGGCTGAGCGCGAATGCAGCACCCAGAGGGAGGAGGTGTCCGTCAGATGCCTGCCTGATATTGCACCATGAAACCGAGATGGCTGATATACACGCGGCTGGACTACACGACCAATGAGGGGGCCCCGGCTACAGCTGAGCTGGACAAAGTCCGGGAGGAGCACCAGCAGCTGCAGGTCCAGAATAAAGAAGCAGAGACAGATTTAACCTTGCTCTTAGTCTGCTGGAGATGTAGAATCGGCTACCAAATCTAAAGAAGCTGTACTGGATGAAGAAGAAAGGCAGAAGGACTGCTTCAAGACCCGAGAAGGGACCTGGAGACTGAGTGTACTGGCCGCAAGATGGCGGAGAAACAAATGTGTGACCTAGGCAGGAGCTCGAGGCTCTGAAACTGAGCGGGACGCAATGTTGGACTCTTCTGCTCCGCCCAGGAGTTTTCTCAGATGAAGCTGGAGGAAAAGCTTACAACCCCAGACAGACATTTGGGTCACTGAAGCGTCCAGGAAGGAAAGGTGGCGGTAGAGATAAAGCAGGGAGACGAACCAGGAAGCATGACCTATACCATTGCAGAACTACAGTCTATTTTCCACAAGGCACAGAAGCAAGGCCAAGTGGCGATGCAGTAGCACAGTAAAATACAATCATACTACAGTGCCCAGGGACCCAAAGTGAATCCTTGCATGAGGGTAGCCACTTGAAGAGACAGTCGCGAATGAGATGGAAGTGGTCCCGTGATCATAAGAGGCGAAAAAACCGCACAGATTGTACAGCGACTCTCTCAACAGAGTAAGTTAAAGAGTCAAGACAGAAGGCCCAAGCTTTGAGTCTGCTGACGGTAAAAGAAGGTGCCATGGGGTTGCACTTTGGGTTTAATAAATCCCGACCAGTTTGAAGTACTAAAGAAAATATTGTGGAACCCAACACTGAAGGTACGCTGAGGAGAAAGGTCCAAAAGCCATCACCCGCTAAAAACAGTTGCTGCCTTCACAAGAGAAGGCCAAACAGTCACTGGCGAGTGTATACAATGAGCTGACCGAGGTCAAGGCTCTTCTACAGGTTAGGGAGACCTAGCACAAGAGAACGATGCATCTTCAGGATTTGCAGATCAGGTCACAACGTGCGTAGAGTCCTGGTAGAGAGAGCTAATAGACACAGGATGCTCAGAACCTTTGCAAGAAGAAACACAGCAAAAGCGGAGCATCAACCTAAACTGGCACAACACAAGGAGATACTGAGGTACCAGTCTTCAGGCCCAGATGGCCTATAATTACCCCAAAAAAAAATGCCTAAATTGGAAGGCAAGAAAAAAGGGGGATGAAGGGCCGACGTCGGACATTTTTGACAAAAATGCTGGTCACGGGAATGGTGCACGGACCGCTCCACAGGACAATGTTTCACTGGGGGAGGGTATGTGACAGAGTCACTGACTCAGTATGCTGGAACAGTGAATGGAAAGACGCTGCACCCAGTACACAGAGCGTTAATCTCCTTTCACAGAGAGAAAGCACAGCTGAAACTGATAAACAGGGGCTGAACTCATCAGTGAAACAAATGTTTTAAAAAGCAGGAAGTTGCTCACACAGGTGAGCTTGTTTTTCCCCAGGGGGCTGGAGAGACTTCTCCCCGGCTAGGAAGCCCTAGCTGTTGCTCTGGTCCCCTCCTGCGAGGAGCTTTGCTGCTGGGACCAGCTGGGACCTCAACCCAGGATAAATTGCTGCGAGCTGGACACAGCCTGTTCCTTCCCCGGAACCGGTGTTCCTGTTTGCTATGGAGCTGCATTACAGATAAGACTTTATTATGATACTTATTTGTTATACTTTGTAGAGCACATGTTTGGTGGGCATAACCAGATTAGCTAGCTGCCCTGTTAGTAAGGGCTCAAAAGTGATTAGTTTCCCTAACGGGAATAGGCTTTATTTTCTAGAAAGTAGTTTCTTAAAGGGACAGTGCACCCATACTTTATTTTGGTTTGTGGCTAATAAACCACTACAGATTAAGTTTCCCATCATGTCTGTGTCTTACTGACCCTGCCGCGAGGCCGTCTTGCCACTGTATATAATGTGTGATATATTATATATATATTATATATATATATAGTATATATATATATATATATATATCTAATACAC